>JADDOH010008004.1:0-131572 GCA_016648135.1 Agrypnia vestita | reverse complement strand
GGTCAGGAGGTAATACTTATAAATATTCATGGAACAACACGTAAATATGAGGTAAACAAGTGCCCGCTTGGGCAGTAACACTTGAAATTATTACATTCTAAAGGAAATTCTTTGCTGAATTACTTTATTACATTTCTGTACTCAAATATTTAACTTCTGAAAGAGCGACGCTGAAAATTAATTAAACTAATGAAATGCCATTTTTATACATGTTTGAGTTTTAAGTAAAGTTAGCCTAAGTTCTGTAAATACTGTATTATTTAGTATAATACGTGTCACATCCTGAATGCCAGACTTTTCTAAAGGCCTTTTCAAAATTTTTATGCATAAATTTTATGCTAAATTTTTTTAAACATCACATAAAAAAATCAATCTTTGTGTGACTTTTCATAAAGAATTATACATTTGCCTTTGATTTTTTTTAATAAAGAAACTATAATAGCAAAATGATTTTGTGTTGACATTATTAATATAATTAATAAAAATATACTTTGTTTTCACCACCTATTTATTGAAAATATCAACATTTTTCAGGGCCAATGGTCCCTCATTAAGATACAATGTAGGTATACTAACAAATGAAAACTCAAAGTATAGACAGAAAAAAAAATATGGAAAATAAATAAATAATTCAGAGAATTTAATGTACTGGACGTTAGACAGTTGTTCGTTAAGTCTACCCTCATCTTCTACATCAAAAACACAAACCACCTAACAGCAACCAGTAACTCGCATTCACATAATACTAGACAAGCATTACGAAACCTTGACGAAATACCAAAAACTAAGACAACACATGGACAGAAACATTACTCATACATAGGGCCTAAAATATTTAACATATTTAAAACAGACTTCCCGGAAATCAGAATATACTCAATTAATAAAATAAAAGCTTTAGCAAACAACTGGCTTACCTCCAAAGTTAGAACAGCAACTGAAAATTTACTTACTGTAATTGCGTAATAATGTCTTTAAATAAAAAGATGAGACCTAGAGAAAGGAATGAATTAGTAAGGAAGCGTAATAAAAAATGAGATCGTAAACACCCCAAACAGTAACCCTGTGGTACATGTTAAACAATATTCTACATCATATTTACAAGTGGGACTTATGGACTACCTCAAACTTTCACCAACATTCCACTTAGAACTATGTGAGAATAACCCCCCCCCCCCCCAATAATAACTACCTTATGAAAATAAATACTACTGACGAACTCGAAAAAATATTATAAGTGTGTTCTATAACGCCACTCTGGGACAGGCGTAGCCTAGTAGAGTGGCATAATCCACAAATTAAACAAAACAAAAAAAATGTGTAATTTATCTTATGTTTTATCTTATGTTTTATTGTTAAATTAGTATTAAGTATCTTTATTTGTAAACAAGGATTTTTTAAATAAATAAATAAATATATCTACAAAGTATCAAATGTATCTACAAAGTATCAAGTGCAATGTTAGTGATAGGTTGAGTGAGTCATAAGTCCAACTGTAAATATGTGTGGAATATTGTTCATTGTAAAAAGGGTTAAAGTTTTGTTTAAAATTATTTTTTATTTTCCTTAATTAATTTATTTATTTATGTAGGTATATATTTTTATTTATAGACATTATTATGCAATTACAGTAAGTAAATTTTCAGTTACTGTTCAACCTTTAGAGGTAAGCAAGTTGCTTGATAAAGATTTTATTTTATTAATTGAGTATATTCTGATTGTCTGGAAATCTGTTTTAAATATGTTAAATATTTTAGGCCCTATGTATGAGTAATTTTTCTGTCCATGTGTTGTCTTAGTTTTTGGTATTTCGTCAAGGTTTCGTAATGCTTGTCTAATATTATGTGAATGCGAGTTACTGGTTGCTGTTAGGCGGTTTGTGTTTTTGATGTAGAAGATGTGGGTAGACTTAACGAACAGCTGTCTAACATCCAGTTCATTAAATTCTCTGAATAGTCTGTCTGATTGGTATATAAATAGTTTCTTTTTAATGACTCGGAGCAAGGTTTTTTGTGCCATTATAGCTGATTTTAATGTGGTTTTATAAGTACCTCCCCAACTTGGAATCGCGTAGTTCAAAAATGACTGGGCAATCTCTGTTACAATACTTTACAACCCTTGGTGCCTTGTTAATTCTGTATTCGAGTTGATGGTGAGATTTATTTATTTACATTTAAATAATAATAAATCAAAAACCTATCCATTGTGTTCCCGAAAGGCCTTCTCACGGAAGGGTGCGATGTTTTATTCCCGTTACACGGCAACTAAGGGTTAATCCCTACACATTACCGGGACGCTTCCGAGACTTTGTCGTCACGTTAATGTGGCCATTGTGCAGGGAGGTTCGGGTCCCGGGTTTAGTGAAAGACTACGCCCCCGCTCAAAGTTATCTGCCGGGAGATGGTTGCTCCCTTAATGGGGGGATGTTTATATCAAGTCACTTTCTTACACCCACAAAGCCTTCGCCAGATAATGCAGACGGCTGAAATAATAGTCTCAGTTCTGAGACAATGGGAATGGAACGGCGATGGGCATTGAGATTCAAACTTTGGACGCTAAGGTTCTGGACTAATCTATCACGCTTTTGTGTACAGTGTATTTCTGATTTTGCATAAGGTGTGGGTGGTCAAGTTTATAATCTCACGTATATCTACATGAAATCTCAAAGGAACGAAGGGCACAATTGAAGGATAGGAAACAAAACAGAGCACATAAACCTGTGGACAAAAGGCATAATCGAATGAGTCAATAAAATCGAGTTTTGAGTTAAATATGCAGAGTTAAGTCGGAGAAATTGTTAAAGAGTCGGAAAATAAAATAAAATGCGACTATTTTTGAATTTTTTGAGAAAGAACAAATGACATGATTAATTATTTGAAAAACTTGGTTCAACGCCCTTGTGCAAAAAACAAAACGACCGGTGCGAAAATTCAGTAAAAATAATAATGGCTTAATGAAATATTTCGTAAACAAACGAAATTCCCAAAATTGCAAACTTGCATTCTTTTACTCATTTGGTTGTTCCTTTCGCTCGCAGAAATTTACTTTAAAAAATATTAATGTCAACTTGAGAATTCTGAATTCAAAAAAATTGAGAATTCTGTAAATGAAGTGTACCTATAAAAGCAAAGACAACAATATCCTATATATGTGCTTCTGAGATAACTCTTTTGAGATGGTATAAAAGTTTTTAAATGTATGCGGTATTTCCTTTTCAGTCTATTAATCCGTATGGTAATATTATTCAACCAATCCATGATACATAATTTGAGGGGTATAAAAGCAAAGAGAGCAATATATCTCTGAAGTTTTTTTGAGATTAATACAAATAACCCGTCAGTCAAGGAAATTTCTCTGGAATCTATGAAACTTACATCTTATTGGATATTATCATTATCTTCACCCCTCAAATAGGATCCTCAAAGACTCGAAAAAGTGTTTCCATATACTTCTGTCTTATGCTATGAGTTAAGCAGTCCATGCCTTTTCTAATTTTTAAAAATTAAAAAATCAACACACAATGTTGAAAGTTCAATATTTTAATTAAGGATAAAATATTTAACTCTCACACAGAGAAAGCTATTAATATATGGAAAATGTATATGGAAGTCTCTTATAAGATGGTTCAGTGCTTACAACCTGTATAAACTGGTTTAAAATATCACTCTTCACAATGCAACGTTTACCGATTCCATCGTAAGAACATCCACACATCAAATTTTTGAAATTTGTATATATATATATATATATATATATAAGAACATTTCATCTATTGCACTAGTCTTTGCAAGAGACATCTGTTGCTATTTTTACTCCCTTTATATTAGGTCCTTACATATGAAATTGGCGTTTAGTATGGGAGGAACATAAAGCCGATTTTTTTTTATTATAACATATTTATTTAATCAAAGTATGTACCTTTGCTATCTATGCACTTTTGCCATCTCATAGGTAGTTCACCGATTCCTTTACTAAAAAAACCATTCAGACGGGAATCAATAAAATCTTTGAAGGCGGTTTGGACTGCCCCATCGGAGTTGAATTTTTTCCTTTGCAAGAAGTTATCCAAATTTCGAAAAAAATGGTAATCTGTTGGGGCAAGGTCCGAAGAGTACGGTGGATATCTTAGACATTCCAATTGAAGCTCCTCTAATTTGGTAGCCGTCTGTTGTGCAGTGTGTGGTCTAGCGTTATCATGAAGCACCAGTGGCCTAGAGCAATCAACCAGCCTCGGTTGTTTAGCAGCTAGCTTTTCCATCATGGTTTGCAGTTGCTGACAATAGCCGTTGCTGACATCTGCCGTAATCGGCTGGCCAGATTTAAGAAAGCTGTAGTGAACGACACCAGCACTAGTCCACCAAACGCTCACAAGTAACTTTTTTGGAGTCAATTTTCGCTTGGGGCATGGTTTGGCTGGTTCGGCAGGGTTCAGCCATTGCGATGAGCGCTTCCGATTATCGTACAGGATCCACTTTTCATCACAGGTAATGATTCGATTTAAAATCCCTTCATTATTGTGCCGGTTGAGTAATGCAACGCAGCAGTCAACGCGCGTTTGTTGATTTGCTTCACTCAATTCGTGAGGTACCCACCTTTCAAGCTTTTTCACCTTACCAATTTGCTTCAAGTGGATTAAAACAGTTTTATCACTAACACCGCAGCCTGCAGCTAACTCGGATGTGGTTTGCGATGGATCCGCTTCCACAATAGCCTTCAATTCTTCATTATCAACTTTGGTCTCCGGCCGTCCACGGGGCTTGTTCTGCAGGTCGAAATTTCCAGAACGAAAACGTTGGAACCAAAAACGCACTGTGTTTTCTTTTGCGGCACCGTCGCCATACACATCATTAATCCTTCGAGCCGTTTCTGCAGCACTGGTACCACGGTGGAACTCGTACTCGTTAATAACGCGATATTTCAAGTTTTTCATTTTGTAAACTGAGTGACGCAAAGAAAAAAACAATTGAGGAAAAAACAAAAGAATTATAATTTTCAAAACACAAATACATGAGTAAATAGCTGTATAAATTTGGATTTGGAATTCCTAACCAAAGAGAAGATATTTGAGATCAAATTTGCCAGTACGGTAAAACGTCAATTTCATATGTAAGGACCTAATATTAACTCGTGACCTCTGCTCGCTTGCCGTCAACAAAAACTTTGGATCGATTTTTGACCCTTTTCCCGTGATCCAATCGAGCTGAAACTTGGTAAGTAGACTCGTGGCGACGATCAAGAAGATCTTTCAAATTTTCGTTAAAAAAATTAATAATTATAGTATAATTTCGGATTTTTAGAAATTTTATTGGTTTTTTCAAATTGGAATCATTAGAAAAGTTTGATTACGCCCGATAACGCTGCGGAATATTTTCTAAATTTGAATTATTCCGTCGGTATGCATAATAGGTACTTCAGTACGAATGTCGAAAATCTAAATTAGTGTTATGTTATATGTTTTAATTCGTCTTTAATTGTTGTTATATTTTACAATGAAAGGGAGTATAATAAAAACTTGGTTTTTATGGGTTACTTTTTTTATACATTTTATGAAATTTTATAGACAAAAATGGTTGATGTAAGTTATCCTTAAAACATAGATATATGTTACACTCCAGTTACACTTGTACCAGTCCCTCAAGTTACGCAGCCATGAGGTGCGGCGTCTTCCCCTGGATGATGAGTTGATTTAGACTATATGTTGGTCCTTTCATAACATATAAGATACTCTAGCTTTCTTATCTTGATATTTCGCAACATTTCTCGGTCTTTTTCTATACGCCGGAGGACTTCAATTTGCTTCTATAGAGTTGCATCTTAAAAGTCTCAACTTTGCGGATTAGTTCTTCATTTAGTGTCCAAGCCTGTAAACCATGTAAGAGAATGGAAAAAATATAATACCGAACCATACGCAGTTCTAGGTAAGAAAATAACGATCTCATTCTGAGAAACGCAATTCTTGTCATCTCTATTCCAGCTTTTACTTCTTGAGATATATCCCCAGTTCTTCGAATCCTTACTGCATGTGCCTGCTATTCATAAATAATATAATTTACAAAAAATAAACGCGTTTGATAGGAGATAACACAAGCAAAGTGAGCCGCGGGCCGCGAGGCCAGGGCGCCTAACCGTGCGATAACTAGGCGAATAATCTAGTGAATTTCTTACTTAAGTAGCAAAATAAACCGAAGTGAATAATACATGAGAAAACTGGATGGAATGTTCTAGTGAATAATAAATAAAGTGTTAAAGCGATAATAAAGTGTCTATTTACGAGTGATAAATTAAGAAATAGTGTATTTTTAAAAATAGCGTTAAGTTTAATAGGGTTAAATGACTTTGTACAGTAAATAATTAGTTAATTAGTAATTGATAAATCGCTAATTAAATTCTAGCGTTTTTATTCATTCCTCCCGCAGCCAGGACACTTGACAACTGATGTTAATGATTCTGCTAAATGTTATCATAAAATCAAACACGCCCGTCCAAGGACGGGTCTTCAACACTGACACTTTGAATTTTGTCATTATCTTATGCTAAACATATAATATTAAGCAATATTCTTGTATGTACGAGTAGGTACATACCTAAGCTGAAGTTGATTGCCTCTGATTGTTGGAAATTCGTTAAAATTATTCAGTGTACTCAGAATTCAAAGGTCACATTTAAATTAACTGTGAATTATTTAAGCATAACATCGGCGGCTTTATACATAAAACAACAACAATTTTTAACAGTACATGAAAATTTACGAAATATACGAAAAAATTACAGAATTAAGTGTTAGTAAAAGGCTAGATTTTATCGGATTACATCGGACAAAGAGAATTTTCCTTTTTCTGCCTTTCATACCTCATTATTATTTTATACCTCATCATTATTTTAGATATTTGGTAGCGTTAGCGTCGCACATCGATACAAAGATAAAAATGCATTTTTGTGCTTTTTAAGTTTTATTATTTTACGTACCTTAACATTATTTGCACCATCTGATTAGCATTAGTCACGAAAAAATCGACATATAGAAATATGTATTTTGATTATATTGGTTAGTAAGAGTAGTTTGTTAGATAATTAGATTATAAAATATTTAATTTATTATAAATAAATAAATATAACTTTATTCCAGAATGTGAGGAGGTTCGCACAGTCCCGCACATTCCATATATGAATAGGTACATACATTATATTATTATATATATGAAAAGAGAAAAAAAATCAATCATATATAAGAAAAGAGAACATAAGTATAGGTATCATTATCAGGTAACAAAATGCAAAATAAATATAAATATATTGTATATCTGCGGCTTTAGCGAACGATGGCATGTCGATTATGAGGGGCCAGTATCTTTCTCCAGTGTGCATCAATGCTGGATGCTGGAGTAGGGCGGGTTTCCAGGATAAGGATATTTCCGGAGCTGTATATCCTTTCACTCATTCCTGCCACCCTGGATCTTATGAGGGCTGTTAAGTTGGGAACACGCCCCTCCGTGAACATACTGGAAGCTCTGCCATATCTGGGAAAGCCAAACATCATACGGAAGGCGTTGTTATACTGTACGCGAAGTCTTTCTATGCTGCTCTTTTTATAATTTGTCCAGAGTTTGCATAACGTTGCACAGAAGGCAAGGAAAAGCGTCCTTTTTACAGCGGTACTAGAAAGATGAAACTTTCTACACAGCATATTCGCTTTTACACTGAGAGCTTATCTTTGCCTGTCAATATCGTCGTCCATTAGATTATTGGTGATTATGTGTCCTAGGTATTTTGATCTTTCGATCATTTTCAGGACCACACCGTTCAGGGTAACTGGAGGGATACTTCTTGGACCCTGACCATACTTTATAACCATCAGTGCTGTTATTATAATGTAATAACGAATAAATATTTAACTTATTTTTATCGAAAATATCTTTACGTATAACTCATGTCTTAATATACAGACTGCACGCCCCTTCTATTATCTTGTTGCAATAAGATTACTTATTAATTGCGTCTGAATATGTGAGGGACTGCTCCATTCGAAACTACAGTACTGACAAAATAACAACGTATGTATAGTACAATATAAAGTTAAGTAAAATTATAATGAATGTTCGATAAATTTTTGATTGAAGCTATCGATAAGTGTGTCACTGACGCGATATGTGAACTAAATAAACCATTTTTAAAATTATTTCATTTGACTCTAATTAAAGTCAATTGAAAAACTTAATTGTACATTCAGTAACAACATTTTCCTGGAATCAATTTCCACCGTATACATTGAAAGCTTTTTAATTATTCATACAATATAAAGTATTTCCGTGATTACAAATGGTGAATGTTAAAAACAATCAATTAAAATAACGTATTTGATTTCATGATTTGCTAGCTATCTAAATTACGTTTTAATGAAGGTAAGTATAATTAATTGCCTTAACTATAATGGGATATAATGAGATACCAATTATTCTAAAAAGAAAGGCCTTTGAATCGTGCTTATTGCCAGTGATGACGTACGGAGTAGAGACAATGGCCCTTACAATAAACAATCTCCTTTTTTTATTTTCAAAATTAACTAACTATTATATTACTTAACTAAATTTGCTTAAATTATAATATAACATTGTATGAAAAATTGTTTGTTCAAAATGTATAGGTAGGTAGGTACATAACGCCGATTCTAGGCAATGAAATAGGATAACATGTAAAAATTCTTACTTCGCCAGATATATAGAAATATCTGTTCCGAGGTAGATACCTTCTTTTTATCGTTTAATCATCTTAGATCGATATCTGGACGTATGGATTGGAGACTATGGTACTTACAAAGAAAAGTGTAAAAAAGCTCAAATGCACGCAACGATCCATGAAGATATCAATGCTTGGAGTAAGCCTAATAAGAATTTATGAAATTAGGCGCAGAACTAGAGAGGTGGATATCATGGATCGTGTAGTGAAGCTAAAATGGCAATGGGCAGGGCATGTTGCGAGGCAGGATGCTACAAGATAGACTTCCAGAGTTCTGAAGTGGAGACCTTGGGAGAATAAAAAAGGCGTCGAAAGACCTCAAAAGAGACAGGCCGACGATATAATCGCTGTGGGGGGAAGGAATGGCTACAATTAACAAATAATAAGGATGGATGGAAGGGTATAGAAGAGGCCTATATCCAGCAGTGGAGGGATGAAGGCTGAAGAAGAAGAGAAAAGGAGTATAATATTCGTGATAACATTTTATCTGCTTTGCATTTAATACCTAATTGATTCTTTTGATGATTTTACAAGGGAAACATGCATGTAGGAATATTAACGTTATAATCTACTCTAAACTGTATTTGAACTAGCATTTTACCAGTCCTAAGAAAGCGAGCCTCTGAAAACATGTTGGATAAAGCTTATGGTATGCATGGAGTAACAGAGCTAGCCTACAATAGTTAAGAGATGGATTCCTTTCTTGATTACGAGTAGAAAATGTTCAGGTAACTATGACAATAATGTCAATAGTCATGGAGATATGCAATATGGAAAATAATCATATATATTATTTTTCAATATTTCTGACTTTTTTATTTACATATTTTGCAAAATGTTGAACTATCATTACAGTGAATTAAATCAATTATGAAAAGTTATTTCTATATATCTGGCAAAGTACATAGTGGGCGAGAGGCCTGCTACATATTTTCCTATATTTATTTGTATTTATTTAAGCAATTAAATATCATTTGTCCCATAAACGCCGACTTTGTTATTTAATTATTGTTACTTAATTAAATGAAATAAACAATATCCATTCAGCCTATTTTGAGTATTCTTCAAGTCGCCTCATGGATTCTTAGGTAAGCGTCCAAACTTCCATTATTTTATATAATATCGAGAACACGTAGCATCTAATTCGCATTAGTAATCCAAGGATGAGATCACGCGGATAAAAGTTGCACGGGCTTATAACGTTTTTAAAAATATAACTTCTTCCTCTTCTCCTACCCCTTATCCTTTTGGTTCGGGGTCCCTGTACCGCATAAAATGTTCCAACTTTTCCTGTCTTGGGCTTCGCTCTCCACGTCAGCCCAATTTAGTTGCAATCTCGTTTCGCAGCAGTCCTCCAACTATTTCCGGCAGCCTCTCCTAAGACGGGCCCTTGGTCTTCTGCCTTCTGGCCTTGCCTGGTGTATCCGCTTTGGCAGCCTATCTGCCGGCGTCCACAAGAAATGTCCCAGCCACCGTAACTGTGATTTCCCGATAAACATCAATAAGGGTTCTACTTCGAGACATTCTCTTATTTGAGTATTTCTGATTCTGTCCCTTCTGGTAACTCCTATTATTCCTCGTAGAAATCCATCTCGGTGGTCTATAGCCCTGAGCGAGATTCTTTGGTCAAGATCCAGTGCTCGTGGCCGTACACCAGGGATGGTCTGAAATCTGATTTGCATACTGCCAACTTTGCTCACTAGCTCACTTTTCTAAGTGCGTAGCTTACGCCTCTTATCCTCCTGTCCAATTCACTGTATTTCTTTCCATCCTGAGATGTATTTATAAATTATATAAATTGATATATTTAATTTTTAAATAGCTGATTTTTTTGGCTTTATGTTACTTGAGATGTTTAAGTGCCAAGCTGAGCATTTTTCATTAGTTTCCAAATTGTTTAACTTTTTTGGCAATTTATTATAAATTAACGAGCTAAAATCTCGGCGGGAGATTTGGAAACACATTTCAAATTTGTGAATAGATAATCACTCAGTGACGCGACCATCATAAATAATCTGGAACGCAAAATTTCGGTTTACTTTTAAAAGTTGAAAATTCTCCAAGTGCCCGAGCTCCAAGTTGGCCTGAAATATAATATTATGCTTCCATTAATTTTTCGTCTGTCGTTGATTGAAAATAAAGAAAAACAAGATAAAAATTCTAACGGGAGAACGAAAAAAATTAATTATTTTAAAAAATATCAACATCTATATACTTTACATGTTGATTATGTGTTCAAGCAACAATACAAAATATTTATTTATTTATTTATTTGAGAAAACCAACAAACTTTGTATAAACTACACTGATTGTTTTTATGTCTTCCGGCTTCAATACTGTACTGTACTATATTTTCATCAGGATGGACGTACAATAACTTCCATAAATTTCATTTGTAAGAGTCAAGTGTTAGGTGGATGTATGGCCTCTTCTATGTGGTAGAGAGATGGAATTTTACAGTGAAACATTGAAATGGGGAATATATTAAAAAATTGATAATTTGTTAAATTTATTTGGTTGTTAATTATATGTTCTATATACTAATGAATATTTCTAAACTATCTTACCAAAGTGCTCTATTATTTTTATGTAAAATTACGATCTGTTTTCTTTTTCAAAATTGTGCCATGTCTCCAATAAATGGATTGCATCAAAACTAGTGTGCCATGTCTCCAATAAATGGATTGCATACAAAACTAGCTATATAATAATGAGATGAGTAAGAGACAAATAATGGAAAAAGAAGAGTTGAACTATAATTATTAATATCAATAGTTATAACGACTTAAAAGTTTTTGTTTTTATAAATATTTATTATTTATTTTCTGCTAAACTTTAGACCAGCACTAAAGTAATACAAGTAAAATAATATTATTAAAACCATGCACAAATTTGAAAAATATTTTTTAGTTAGGTTTTTGTCATTTTATTCAACTTGAATTAAAGCCGATGAATTTTTATTATTAGATAAAGCAACTGTTATCAAATATAGAAAATAGAAAAAATAAATATAGAAAAAATGCAAACTCGAACAAATAATAAAACGACTCAAAACTCACTAAGAGGAGGAGGCTGCTCGTTCAGTTCCATTCATGTCCTATATAATTAACCAAACATAATAGAGGTTTTCGTGATTTTGTAATCTTTAAAGTTATGTAAATAAAAAAATTAACACTTTGTTTTTTAAAATTATTAAAAAAAAATTTTAAAAAAGTTTTAAAAATTCAACATGTTTCGGTAGCGATGCTCCCTTCCTCAGGACAATGAATGCATAAACAATGCATAAATTTTGTAATTTTTTTGTAAGTTTTGTAAGTAAAAAAATTAACACTTTGTTTTTTTAAATTAATTTTTTTTTCTAAAAATTAACCAGTTTTACAAATTCAACATATTTCGGAAGCGATGCTCCCTTCTTCAGGACAATGAATGCATAAACAATGCATAAACTTTTTTATGTGCAAAATAATACCAAAAATGGGATTTGAAAAATTTGAAGTTTTGTGTTAGTTACCTTGTATTTTTCTGTCTTTGATAAAATATGACTAGGAGTTACTAAAAATTTACGCGTGCGAAGCCGCGCGGGCACTTAATTACCATTAGCTAGTAAATAGTAAGACTAATAAACCTATGAAGACGTCAAAAAAGGTTCCTTCGTCTCTGTGAGACTTCCATAATTCATCTTAAAAATAAAGAAATTACATTTTCCCCTCGTTCCCTTACCAGTCTTCCATGCTCGTGACGCAAACGCACATCGTAAGTGTAATAAACGTATTTCTATTCTCGCTATTTTTAGGGGCTGTATCAACATTTTTGGCAGGGCGTAGAAAACAAATATGATAAAGGGTGCCGGGTAGTTATATAAGTATCAACCACACCTCGAATACACGTAATATAGTCTTTGAGAGCAGGCAGGTAAGTACTTTTGCCTCGTGATGAATGTGCGGTGTACGGCGCACGCTAAACTTGAGAAAAGTCATTACTTAGCATGAACAAAGAGCTCGATGTAGGGGAAGGAGATGGTAAGGGGTGGAATGGATCGAAGCAAACTGGAACGTCCTGGGATTCTCGCAGATATAGCCCCGGCTGGTGATGTCTTTTCGATTTCGATTGCAGCCTCTGTTCTCTGTTCCCAGGGTAAACACATCGTTATAATATTATCAACAGATTGAATTACCGAGAACAGCACATGATCGAAGGTTTTACAAGCAATTTTGATGGCTTTGGAAAGAATATTTTGAGCATATTCAAATTTTTCAAGAACAAAACGATGGATTTTATTCCCATGGAGAAAATCAAGATATACAAATTATAGATGTCTCATGGAGATGAAGCCATTTATATGGGAAAATATGGTTTGGCATGGAAGACTTTTTGGGTATTCATAGGACTTACGACCTATCGTAAGGCTGGCTTCTTTACCTACATTCTCAATATATATATATATATTATATATATATATATATATATATAGTATCTTGATTAACAATAAGGCAGCTAGTCCAGAATTCTTTACAGGTGGATCCCTGCCTTGATTATGAGTCGAAAATGTTCAAGCAACAATTTATGCAATATCAAATTTTGCATAATACCATAATTTTTTTTCAATAATTCTGAATTACTTTCTACAAAACTTTGAACTTTACAGTAACTCACATCGATTACAGAAAATTCATTCGTTCAATACAACTTAAATAAAATGATAAAAACCTTGCTGAAATTTTAATAGGAATAGAAATCATTAATTATTTTATTTTACTTGTATTAAAGGGAATGAATTTTTTATATTTAATATAAGCTACCGTAATGATAGTCCAACGTTTTACAAAAAATGTCAGAAATATTGAAAAAAAGCAAACTTTGCTGTAGTATATCTCCATAACATTGATATTACTTCTTGGTTGTTTGAACATTTAGTCAAGTTATTAGACTAATAATTAAAGGAGTAATCTACTTATAAAGTATTGTGGACTAGCGTTGTTATGCCCCGTTTATTTTGAAGAATCGTGAAAAAGTCTACGCCACCCAGAAATATCGCTTAAAATTACAGATGCTAAAAGCATTTTACGTGTCAGAATGAAAGATGAAAAAAATTTACAGTAGAAAAAAATAAAGATACTTATATCTTTCACAAGAATTAAAAAAATACTTCTTAAGATCAGAGATAAGTGTTAATAGATGTATGATAAAAAAAGCTTAAAACTAACCTTTTATCATTAAGATGTGTAGATGTTAAAAAATCTAATGTGTGTAGTTTTCTGGGATATTCTGCCGTTCATATCTAAACTCTCTAGCCAAAAGGTCAGATATACATAGATATCATTCTATGTATATCTGACCCTTCGGCCGTGAAAACTTAAAGCAGTAACAAAATCATCCGAATAAAACATAAAAAGAAGTCTCATCAAAAAAAATTAATGAGCGTGTACTCATGTACGCGCGGTACAAGTTATATTTCTTTGGCGTGATGTGATATTTGATATTTAGGAATTGTTTAAAAATGTGTATTAATACAATAATACCACGTCTAGGGAGATGATTAATATAATTGATAACACTTTTATGTAGTTAAATTATATTATATATTTGTTTTTGAAGTGGTTCAAATGAAACTATTGGTTTGTGACGGCTAAAAATTTACGACTCATGACGATTTGACGACATTTATTGCTGTAGCATCGCCGATAGCATTAAACGAATAAAAAAACTTGTGCACTTTCATGTTTTATCGATTTTCGGCCTAAAACTGCACGTATTCAAAAGTTTCGTATTTATACAACTGTGACAACCGCTTGTAATATTCATTGAATGAATATTTTTTTATTTTGACATCGAATATCCGACAACTACGTCGTTTTTGGAAAAACATCGACAATAACATGAAATCCTAATACACTTCTAAAATTGTAATTAAAGTTCTTATTTTCAACTCAATAACCGATCATTTGTCAGGTCTTAAATTAGGCATCTTTATAATTAGTACTCGATTCAAGATGGTCAACAAAACATTATTTATATTACTGACACTAACACTAACACTAATTTCAAGTTAAAAAATATTTGATATTTTAATAGAAGCGTGTGCATTTCATGGTCTCGCATTCCCGCTACATGCTGTTTCCCACTACATGCCTTTCCCCTACAATGCAGACGCCATGCATTCGCAACTTTCGTTACAATAAAAATTTAATCTTCAATGCGACAAAAGAAAATAACTTCAAAAAGAAGAACAAATGAAAAAAAGAAAGAAAAAGATGCGACACATTTATCTACCAAAAGCAGAATTTTTCAAAGTAGAACATAATTGAGAAGTAATTAAGCTACATTATAGAAGTCTCATAGAGATGAAACTATTTATATGAGAAACATATATGGAAGTCTTTTTTGAGGACGACCCAGAGCTTACAACCTGTATGAGCTGGTTTAGGTGATCACTCTACACAATGCAACGTTCACTAATTTCATCGTAAGAATACCCACATATAAATTTTTTGCAAGTTATATATATACTGCTGCACATTGCTGCTCTGTATTTTATATTTTTAATGTATTTTAAATTAATATTTTAAAATTTTATTTTTAATTTTTACACTCACATTTTAATGCTTATATCATTATTGCTTATACATGTTCCTACTTTATATACATATTTATATATTTTCACTGCTTATTTCTGATATTGTTTAATGTATATACTTTTTGAATTTAATGTAATATTTTTTATGTAAAAGACTGTAATGTGCGTATATAAGTAAATAAATAAATAAATATATGTGTGTTCCAAATAGGAATAAAAAAATAATAAAATAAAATAAAAATATTGTTAAAATTGAGAACCTTTGGGGACAAATATGTTCTGTTGTAGTGTGTGTGACGAGTACTAGGGCGGATAAATAATCAAAATAACGATGTTCATAATATAGAGAAATGTTATGTGAGAATAAAGGTGTGAGCGAGAAGGTAATTTTATATCAATATATAGTAATTAATTAGCTATTTGACGTCAGCAGGTAAATCTGCTAGCGGCAAAGCCCACGTGCAGATAAGTGGGGCGCTGGTTGCGTTCTGCATGCCATCTGCGGCGATCGACATGGGCGGAGGCGGCAGGCCACCACTAATCTGCAAAGGGATGAATCAAGCGAGAAGTCTGAAAGGAAAACCTTTGAAACCGAGAAAGACTGAGAGAGTAAAAGTAAGTGATTCAGGAATAGACGATGCACGGAACCACATTAAAGCAACCCTTTGCTAATCAGCTGATAGACTAAGAGCCAGCGATCGCCACACTTTCGTTATTTTATCAAATATAAAATGTCTTCTGTAGATGTGCACTACAGTAGGTAAGAATGTTTTAATTTTATGACAGGTACGAAAAAATGTGTACGTAAAACTTTCAAATATAAGGTATCGGGTAATATTGTTAAGTAATCTTCTTTTTCTTTTTCAGCCCCCATCCCTACATTGCTGGATGCCTCTTCCATACCCTTCCTTCCTTCCTTGTTATTTACTAATTGTAGCCATTTATTTCCCCATACAGCGGCTATATTGTTATTTACTAATTGTAGCCATTTATTTCCCCATACAGCGGCTATATCGTCGGCCCATCTCTTTTAAGGTCTTCAGATGCCTCTTTTATTCTCCCAAGTTCTCCTTTCAGAACTCTGGGAGGCCATCTTGTAGCATCCTGCCTTGCAACACGCCCTTCCCATTGACATTTTAGCTTCGCTACCCGATCCATGATATCCGCTACTCTAGTTCTGCGCCTATTTTCATCATTTCTAATTCTATCTCTTAGACTTACTCCAAGCGTGGTTCTCTCCATCGTTGCGTGCATTCGGGCTTTTCTACACTTTTCTTTGTAAGGACCATAGTCTCCACTCCAAACGTCATCACTGGCAGTATGCATGATTCAAAGGCTTTTCTTTTTAGGCGAATTGGGATCTCTTTGCTCTCGATGATATGTTTGAGTTTGTCAAAAGCAGCCCAGCTCATTCCTATTCGTCATAGCATTGTTGAGTAATTGCCCGAATAAAATATTTAAACATCAGATTTGTTACTATGATATAATAATAATATTGAGTTTTATTCATATCTTATTTTGTATTATGTTACATTTCGACTACCTAACTAGTCCTAGCAGTCGACTATTTGCAGAGCAAAAAAGAATTCAAAAATTTAATTGAGTATGCATTACAAGAATATTTTTGAATTAACAAATAGGTATATAATAAATTAAAATTTGATAAAATAATTAAAAACAGGAATACAGAATTATCGGTAAAGACGACATACAAATCTAAAATAAAAAATATATAATAAGCCTTCTAAGGTATTTTTTTTAATCAACAAAATAAATTATAAAAACTTTTTCAAACACAACAAAATTATTTTGTGTTGACATTATACTTATAATTTATAGAAATTAACAATGTGTACACCACTTTTTTATAATAATAAAGTGGTGTATACAAAGTTAATTTCTATAAATTATAAATATAATAAAAATTTTAATTAAGCAAAAAATATTGAGAAGAAATACACATCCTTCACAGGAATTCATTTTAGGATTTTCTCAGATAGGTCTCGTCCTATGTCAATGAGCCACCCATTTAATTGTTTTTTAGAGTATGTAGCTCATTTTTTTCAAGTTATTCGGTATCAAATTGTATATTTTTGCGCCTAGATATGCATAATGCGTCTGTCCTAACTTCAAATTCTATTTGTCAGTTCTAAGCCATCCAACAAAATCAGTTTACTATTGTTTAATGCCAAATTTCGAAAGATGCCTGTCAAAATTTCAGACAGATTTATCGTATTATTAATTGCTCTGAGTTTTGGGTCATATTTTATATCAAAGTTTTCATTTGCAGGTTTTTCGATCTCTTGAAGAGGAACTCCAGCGCCCGTGCTAATGATGTCACCGAAGAATAAAAGGAAAAATGGCGTCATTCAACATGTCGAATGAAATGTATTCGAGCATAGCTGATCTGGACCAGCGCAACCGTCTCCGGCACACGGGATACAAGCATCGTCCGAAAGTTCAACACAGCGAAAAAAGCTTCAGCTTCGGTGAAAGTTTAGAAAAAAATGACGTGTCGAACACACCGTTGCGTTTCAAGAAGAGACTGGAGAACCTGTTGGATTTCAAGGAAGACTTCTTGAGGGTAGACAACGAAGACCGCGTGGTGACAGCCGGCCTGGCGTCGTGGACGGACCGCGCCGACGTCGAAAACTCCACGTTTTTGTATTACAACTGGTCTTACGAGATAGGGAACGTGACCTCCAGGAACGCGAACGAGAACGCGAGCCTGAACCCTTGGTGGGACGGGTCCTCCACTCTCGGTGGTGTGAGTTACGGTGGCGACGGTGAAAGTGAAGTGCAAAACTGGTGGGCTCTGCTAGCGCTGTTCCTGGTGCTAGCCACAGCCGCGGGGAACATCCTGGTCTGCCTGGCTATATGCTGGGAGAGGAGGCTGCAGAACGTGACCAACTACTTTCTGATGTCCTTGGCGGTTACAGACCTGATGGTTGCTGTGCTGGTTATGCCCATTGGTATCTTAACACTCTTCAGGGGTGAGTTAACTTTTTTTTATTTCGAAACGATTTTAGGTTTTGTATAAAACCCGTTTTTACGTGGACGCGCAAAACGATATTTTCATTCATTGTCGTTATTATTTTGGCTTTTTTTGTCACTTATGTAAATAAAATATCTAAAAAAAATCGATAATAAAAAACAAGCACAACATTAGAAAAATTATATAAAGCATTAATTAAATAAGCGAGAAATTAATTAATAAGTTGCAACGGGTGTTTCGGGGGCCTTGATCCAACCCAGATCTGAATGGAGGCACCTCGAACCGCTGTTTACCAGATATGCTCAGTGGTAAGTCATAGGGTTCGCTTAGTGAAAACTCTGCTTAACATTAGAGAGTTCAAACGAAATATGATGAAATGAAACCATGTATCCAAGTTAGGATCAAGTACAATTTATTGACAAAATAAGATAACCAGGTACAAAGATTCTCAGTAAGAATATAGCGAATCAACTTTTCATCGTAATTATTTTAGGTGGACAAAAGGTCTCCATTGAAAACAAAATGGTTATGGAATTGATGGAAGACTTACAAACACTCGTAAACAGAATTAATGAGGCTGGTGTGAGACTGGGTCTTAACATGAACGTGAGTAAAACAAAGTTCATGGTGTTTAGTAGGCAAGATCACACGGGAGCACGCCTCACATTGAATGGGGCTGGTATAGAGAGAGTGACAAAGTTTAAATACCTTGGAAGTATCCTAGCGGAAGACCTCGACCCAGAAACCGAAGTCAAATGCAGAATTGAAGCATCGCGAGCTGCTTTTAACAAAATGAGACAGATATTCTGCGATGACAATCTTAACCTGAAACTTCGACAGCGACTGGTCAAATGTTATATATGGTCAGTCCTGCTGTACGGAGTGGAATCGTGGACCCTCAAAGTGAGTAGCATGAACCGGCTGGAGGCGTTCGAAATGTGGATACATCGGAGAATGCTCCGGATACCCTGGACGGATATGGTCAGCAACACAAGAGTTCTTCAAAGAGCTAGAGTGAATAGAGAGTTGCTGACAAATATCAAAATCCGAAAGGTATCGTATTTGGGTCATGTGCTCAGAGGAGAAAAATATGAATTGCTCCACCTGATTCTTATGGGCAAGATAGAGGGTCGTAGAGGTGTTGGAAGGAGACAAATTTCCTGGCTCCGCAATATACGCGACTGGACGGGCATAAGAAGTGTTGGAGAGCTGTTTCGTGCTGCCCAGGACAGGGACGCTTTCTCTCGGGTGATAGTCAACGTTGGGGGGACCTGACATGACACCAAAAGAAGAAGAAGAAGATGGAATTGATCAAAAATAATCTTTTACAAAAATTAACTTTTCATAGGTCATGGGTGGACAAAAGGTCTCCATTGAAAACGAAAGGATAATAGAATTTATAAAAAATAAAATATTTTACAAAATTGAAAGATATTTATCTCATAGAAGAGTTGAAGGGTATGAGTGCAAGGTTAAATAAGAAGACCCCTTTTTGTTTTAGGGTAGTTGAAAGAACAAAATAAAATAGAAATAAAATAAAATAAAATATGACATAATTATTCAATGGTAAAACATGTGGTTCAAATCCAACGGAGATATCAAAGGCTCATTATATTATAATTAAAGATAAAATCTGAGATCATGTGATGGCAGACAAAGAAATCTGATAGATTCAAGCAAGAGAATATTTAAATTCAGCAGTAATTGTAGGCGTGATGGCGAACGTGTGCGATATTTCTCATCGCCACGCCAGGAACAAAGTATTTAAGTGAATAAAGTTTTCCACCTGGACAAGGTTGCATCAATTTGAAAGCTGGTGGATTAAAAAAATAAAATGTCACCATTCATATGAAAAAAATACAATCTGCATGGCCTCAGCGAGCCAGGTTATCTTTTATGTTAAAATTTTACAATATCAATTAAACTAAATTTGCATAATGAATTTGGATCAAGCTTGTTAGGATATCGTCGAAATAAAATTTTAATTGGTAGCTGAAAGTTATACAACGACATCGAGGGTAGGTTTTAATATTCTTCAGGTCCAGCGAAGTTGTTCCTAGGCTTCTTGAAAATTCAAATTAGATAAAGCCTCCGAAATTTGAATAGACTGAGGTCTTCACAATAGGGGAATGGATATTGCTTGAATGTAGCGAGCGACGAGCGATGGTGTAAGGCGGATGCTGCCGGACCAGATGACGGTCATCTGCAAGGTTCGTCGCTCCCGAAGTCAGCATCTAGTCCTTCTGCCTTCCGTACGGGCGCCGCGTCTCTGCCATTTTGTCCTATCGCCGGCCATTGTCGCGGGGAAGCCGCCTGAACCGCATTAGAACCGGTTATAGAGAACCATAGAGCCCCGTAGAGCCGCATATGGAGCCCATAGATGGAAAGTTGTAGAGCTAATAGATGGAAAGTAGTAGATCCGATAGAGCCACCCTGTTAGGATCACACAATAATTAAACCATTACCTGAACAATAAAGATGGTAATGTCCTTAGGTTTTCACGGCCGTTCAGAATCTTCTGTGTATAGTTTTCTGGGATATTCTGCCGTGTATATGCGACCTCTCTGGCCAACGTTTCGGATCCCATTGCAGGGTCCATCATCAGGGCTGATATGATGAGTGAGTGTTGAAATGTAGGTTAAGTATTGCCTTGAATACCGTACCGAAGTCAGGGTGTCTCGAAGTTTGTTTTATGTTAAATACTGGATTGCAGTACCGTGTCGAAAGCAAGGTGTGTGTCTTGATGTAGTGTGTTATGTATCTACTAACGGATGTCGGACTGTGCGGATCGTCGATTTGATTTATTCTGCAGCGCCGGACACCACGATGTTTTTAACCTAAGATCGTCATCCCTATTGATGTTTACCGGGTGCTTGTATATTTAAATTGCTTCTTTGACCAGACGCGTGTGGTGACTTTTGGGCTTTCCTAAGATTTTCGGGTCAAATGAAAAAAAAAAAATATTTCAACAAAAACCTACATTTCAACACTCACTCATCACATCAGCCCTGATGATGGACCCTGCAATGGGATCCGAAACGTTGGCCAGAGAGGTCACATATACACGGCAGAATATCCCAGAAAATAAAGATGGTATTTCTATCGAAGATGCAAACCTGCTCGTAAAATGAATTCGGCTCCGTGTCGAGATGCCAAGTATCTTGGCGCGTTCCACAGACAAAGTGGCGCGGCAGATTTCTGCACGCCTTATCTACACGCGGCGTCAGTGTGACCAGGCTCAAAAATCTCAGCACCCGCTCGGGGGTGTACCGCGTAGAAAGTTGATTATTTATTAACAAAGCTAATTATTGAAAAATGTTAATTTCTCAATAGTAAAATATAAGGTCCAATATGATTTCAACGAAATAAAAGGTTGACTTGATAAAATTTATCATTTTAAGTTTTAAGCCCGCGAGCCTATTTGTGCAACCGGAGGAAGTTAAAAACAATCTGTCGCAAATTATTTGTAAAATAATTGAATTACTCAGGTATTAAACGAAAATAAATCGGATATTTTATATATGAGAGTACGCTCTCACCGCAGGGGTCAAGGACGTACTGATTATTTCTTGCGCGGCCGCAGATTGTAGGCACTATGAGGGTGTACTCTACCTGCAATTATGTATATGCAGCACAATACCTAAATATGTCAGACGACCCTGATATAAACCTTTAATCAAAAGAACTAGTTAATTGAGTGACGAAATCCGCGCGAATTTGTGTAAAACTGATTTTGACAATTTTTGTGCTCCTTTATCGATTTGTTTTTGATGGATGTACCGCGTCTTTGAAGGGAAGTGAATTCCTTCCCGACCGGGAGAATTCTTTCGTGTTCAGTGTGCGTGATTGCGCACATGAAAGTGTAAATGAAATAAAATGTACAGTAAAGGTAACGAGACAGAGCAGATGCACGGGGTATAAATAATACTAATTGTTTGATTTTACGGTTTATTTGAATTTAAATAGAAGATGCTACAACAATTGTCGACAGAATTTGGTCGTTTCGACGAGAGGGAGGCAGCACAAGCGCACTGGCAGTGTCTTCAACCTGATTGGCCCAAATGGTTGCTTCGTTACTGCTAGAGCATGCGGTAGCTTTAGACAACCACAGTTCTAATGGATTATATTATAAATTCAAGAATACATTCAGATTTGTGAAGTTGTAATTTTTCAGAACAAAGTTCTGTGAAGTTTTTAAAACCAAATTAATTAATCAATTAGAAATACATACAGAAAAATCTAATCCACGAAAAAATCTCATATACAACGTAAATGTATCCAAATAAAATGAATTAATTGTTTAATTCTGGCGTCCATCTAGCGGTGGTATACAAAATTATTTGAACTATCGTATCAAAAAAAAGTGGATTGCTCTATGGACAAAAATAAAAATTAATCAATTAATAAAAATGAGAATTACATATAAGGTCAATATATTCACGGAAATCTATAAGGCTCCTATAGCTCCTATAGTGGTCAGAGCACCGGCCCCGGAAAGAAGGTGACCCGGGTTCGAATCCCGGTAGTTGCCAAAATATTTTTTCGTGGATTAGAATTTTCTGTATGTCTTTCAATATTTAATTAATTTGATTATATTATAATTTAAGTGAACTAAGCAACAAAAAAACATTTTAAAAATGTATTGGAATCATAAAAGACTGAAAGGAAAATTTTTTCTCACTTTCATAATCATATTTAGTGTGTATTTCGGCAAAAAAATCCGTTGGTTCATCAAAAAATTATTCACGATTTTTAAAGATTATTTTTCACAGATTATTAAAATATTACTATTTTATAATGTACGTATTTTAATTATATTCAGTAACCCAAAATTATAATTTCTAATTAAATATCTAACACATATAAAAGTTTCGCGAAATATTTTACTCTTTGGATTCACGTAACATGAGAAAAATAGCGATTTTACAAGTTCATTTCGTTTAAATGAATTATTTTAATTAATTTGGATGTTATTTAACGTTCTCGCAGATTTTTTTATTTTATTTTATTCCATTTGAAATTAAAATAATACAGAAGATCTTTGTTGTATTAAAATTTTAATTGGAAAATAAAAAAGTTTTAAAAATTATTGAAATTCCTAGCATAACTTTTTATCAATTCCCTGGAGTCTGTAATATAACAAGTACATTACAGGGAAATTGAAAATATATTTGACCGTTAAAATTTATGTATTTTAATACGTCTGTGTACTTACTCTTTTTTACATAAATATAACATCACACTTTTCTTCTTTAATAATTAATCTTAAGTGGAAATTTAAT
The DNA here is from genome assembly GCA_016648135.1 of Agrypnia vestita. Classification (NCBI taxonomy): domain Eukaryota; kingdom Metazoa; phylum Arthropoda; class Insecta; order Trichoptera; family Phryganeidae; genus Agrypnia; species Agrypnia vestita. The sequence continues at coordinate 107,988 of JADDOH010008004.1, read as the reverse complement.
AATTGCCATTATTTAATATTTTTTATCTCTTGTATGTTAATCTAACTTTTCCTAAAATAAATAAATAAAATAAAATAAAATAAATGGAGCCCCTACTCCTGCACATAAAAAAATCACAACTGAAGTGGCTTGGACATGTGCTCAGAATTCCAGAGGAACGATTACCTACCAAGAAGAATCCTCTTGGCAACCCCGGAGGGAAGACGGCCGGTGGGTCGACTCAGATTAAGCTGGGAGAGACAACAAAAAAATGTATTTGAAAACAGAATGGGTCTGGCCTGGTTGACTCGAGCAGAAGAAGCGCAAGACAGGGGATCATGGAAGCACCCCGTCGAGTCTTTGGGCCCCCGACCCTACTAGGACAAGGGGAAGAAAAAGATGAAGATTATGAAAAATAATATCTATATATGTATATGTACATATTAAAAAACTAAATTCTTGCCTGCTCTTTACATAAGCACAAAATATTTAATTTAAAATTCGATCATAAAGCCTTTTATTTATATGTTCTGTGTGGTGTTTTCTGGGATATTCTGCCGTGTATATCTGACATTTTTGGTCAACGTTTCGGGACCCATTGCAGGGTCCACAGAAGATTCTGAACGGTCGTGAAAATCTTAGAACATTTTTAATATTTACAATATTTACATATTGGATGATTTTTTACAAGGATGTGGTTGATATATTGTCTCTTATGAACGTATAAATTAAACTATTATTTTTGTATAATAAATAATTGGACGCGTCGTGTTCATTCCAATGGAGCTGCTTCGCCTTGCCTGAGATGCAATACTCTCCGGCGTGTATTTATTTGATAAAAAAAAATTGTAAACATGTTTTTCAAAATGAATAGGACTAGAGGACAAAATTAATTACAACACAAAAAAATTACAACAAATTAGTCATTAAGATATTCTCCAAGTTCTTAGATACCTCTGCGATAAAAAGAATCCGGTATTCACTCGACATTGCTACATTACTCTCTAGAGTCATTCGAACAGAAGGGGGTGTCGAAAGTGCTCACTTTTATCTACTTAACACTTGGAATGCCTGTAATTAAATAAAGTAATAAATGTTACATAAAAACAAACACATTATCATTTATATCAGAAAATTGCTTTCAAATGTAGTACAACTTATAATAATATGTTTAACTTTTAATGCGCGTTTTAAAATTTGAAAATTAATTATTAATTTTTATTTTAATCAAATAGAAAAACAGAGTAATGACCATAATGAGTCATGTGAACACCATAATTAAAATTAGGTTTATATCATTAAACTGCCTATGTCTGTTTTGTAGATCGAACGTAAACATTCGATCAGGTTATGATGGATGATGTAAACGAAATTCTACTACAGAAAATAATAATGCCAAGACCTTCCAAAATATAAATACGAGTAGTAAAACTAAAACGAAGGTAGATGGGGAACTCAAAATAATTTCCCGCCGTTAACAGGGTTAGGCAAGCGGATAGCCTGAGTCCGTTTCCGATGGACATTATTACGTGGTGAATTATACTTTTTATATCAAATTTTATACACTTCAACATTATTTGTGCCATCCGGTAGCAATAGTGATGGACATTGTTACATATAGAATCATATATTTCGATTAATGATTAATACTGCATACACATGCGATATAGTAATGGATTCGCTTAATCATTAAACTGAAATATTTAAAAAAAATTAAATAATGATTAGGCATATTTAAAAAAAATCCATTTTGAAATCGTATTTATTTTGAAAACGAGTGAAATCAGCTACTTGATTCTAGAAAGTTATGAACGGACAGTGGAATTATTATTATTTGGTGATACCAAAAAGCATAGGAAACAGGTGAACATTTTTATATCGTTGATGGATTTGTATACTTTAATATTGTAGAAATTTTTATTAGTACTATCCTCATGGATCTCATCAATCCTTAAGTATGGTGAAAAACAAAAATTTTGTTACATCTGCATGATTTAAATAATATGTTTATATTTTAATATTTGAGTTTCGAGAGAAACAGTCGACAGTTGAAGTATTAAACTATTAAGTTTAATTATTGTCCGATAGATTCTGTTTCTTCCGAAATAAAAATAAATATATTATTAAACTAATCTAGAGCTCAAAACTTTAATGTTTTTCATATAATTTAATGTTAACACTTTGTAACATTTCTATCCAAAAGGTTTTGCCCGACTCCGCGGCACAAATCCAGCTCTATTAAGCGGTATCAATAAAGTCCGCTCGATCGCTCCTTCCCCCGATTAATCCCGCAACTCAATGGCAGTTCCGCTCCAGTCTTCCGAACCAGTCTGCCGCAAAGTGACGCGAGCACGGCCCGCTGACGACGCACGAATCGGTGACGGTCCCATGAAATCCGCAATACCGTGCCGCGAGCACCGCCATTGGCCCGGCCAGTCTAATGGCGCGGGGATGTCTCAAATGGGACAGCCTGGTTTCGAAACAGACGTAATGGAGCTTGCCGAGCGGAGGATGTGATTAGTGTCTGCTATGGAGGTTCTGCTAAAATCTAATGAGAGGAAAATATTAATTTGCCTCGCCTTTCGCATATGTTGCGTACAGGAACAAAGACTGTTTTTGTTTAGGAGTGGATCTCCGATAACTTCTGCTGTGTCCCCAATTAAAAAGAGGTGATGGTCTGAAGGTAGAAACAGGAATGATTTCGCTGTATTCTACCTCCACATTTATTTAGTAACTCATAAAAGACTGTGCTAAAAATACCTTCGGGATCAGTGGTTAACACAGTGTTACATGATTCAAAATCGACATAGTTTTTAATATGCGGTAAAAAAAAAAATTTCAATACAGATAAGAATTTTCTAAGGTCCCTTTATATAATTATGTAAAATAAACATACATATTTGCATTATTTTAGTAAATTATCAGAAAATCGTGGCATATCGAATTCGCGTGCGTTCACGCTGACGCATCATCACCAACTGAATTCGACGACGTGGTCGACGCAGTCCGTCTTTGTCTTACACGTGTTATGTGACAATACCGTGCTCTTTTGATATTGTTTTCTCTTTCACCGAAACCCAAGCAAGCGCGTCTCTGTCCTACATGAAATGTGTGGTATTTTGTTACTCGATTTAATTGCGACGTGCAATATTCTGATCTCTTTTACACACAGACCAAAGATACGAGAGTAATGAATAAATATTTTCTAATTAAAAATATTAGTCATCTTGGTGTGAAAATGTCTATTCGATGATAACAAAAAATGTGACGTATAAGTTTTGGTAAATAAGGTAGATATTTAATATTTTCTATGACATGCAGACCTAAGTTACATCACCAATACACAGGAGTTAAGAGAATACCTTGCGGCCTAGCTTGAGTGGGTATTTAGAATGTTCTCACTCAAGCCAGGGGCACAATTAAACCCTCTCCACTTTTTCTATTTCAAAACAAGAATAACCCATCGGCGACTTCGGTACCGTGCCAAAGTCGCCAGTACACAAATAAATACAAAATATTAAAAGATGCCATTTTCAGGGCTGATCAATAGATTCTGTTGGTAACACACATATATATGTTATGTACAGTTTTGCAGCGGTTTGAGTCGAAATGAAATACTAAAAAACAAAATAAATCGTGGCTGTCTTACAGAGAAAAAGCTCTTTACTCGGAAAAGTATTTAAATAAGTCTTTATTGGGCGTTTAAAGGGCCCGCAACCTGCCTTAAGGCTAGCTTATGTGATATATTTACACAGTGTAACGTTCACGAATCCACCCAAGATGTGGGATATAAAAGCAAAACCAGCAATATTCAAAAAAAATATTGCAGCCACCGAAGATTACTAATATAAAATGTACTAAATTGTAGATTTTTTATAACTATCCCATCCAAAATCATGTTTTATATAAATATTCTCATGGGCTTTGTTTCTTACAATATCTCAAATTCAATACATTATAAATAAGTAATCATCGATGACTGCATTTTTTTTTCTGTATGGCTGATTTGATATAACCACGCTATCGCTATAGTAAAAATTTGTCATTCACATGAAACAGAGTGAAGATGTCGCCTTCTATATTTCTTACATAGAGTATGAAGCAATATTATTTTTAATGTATTTATTGATATGTATACTAACTATTTAATATATATGTTAGAATACCAAATTCAGTAATTGTTTTGTAAGAACATAATAAAAATTTTACTTAAAAAACAATTCAACTTTTAATGATAACAAAGTCGATGTACCTTGAATTAACTGTAGCACTACTGTTCTTAATTCACACAAATTTCGCACAAGTCACTCATCTATGAAACACTCTATATGCGTTTTCTATTATATTCACCTGTCTGTGGAACACTTTATTCTATTATTTCAAAGTTTGTATAAATCAGTTAGCTTCACACGCAACTAATAATGTCGTCATACAAAGTATTCAAATATTATTTAAAACAGTAAAGAAATATTGACGCTTACAAATTTCTTATACAAACGTTATGCGTACATAAATAGGTATATCCTGTCTATTTCGTATTGAATTGATATCCAGAGAAAGAGAAAGTAATTAAGGAATTAAACATTATTATATACATTCATATTCTGATAGGTAAATATTTAATTTTTTTCCAAAATGTATGTCTAGTAAAAGTCTTTGCAGGTGTAGTTAAATTATTTTTACGATATTTCCATAATAACAAGGAAACAAACTTAATTTGAAATAAATACTCAAAGAAATTGGTTTTCATGACTGCATTTTTTCGCCTTGCATATTTTTTATTTACTTTATTAATTTCATTGAAATCTATAACACATGTATTTTATGATTTCATACCATTAACAAAAAATGTATTGTTTTTTTTTTTAATAACAATATTTTTATGTTTTTTTTTTAAATTATAGATACCACCATATAAATCATCTACTTATCACATAAATAGGTATATTTTAAAAAAAATAGAGATTAAAATACTTGAGAAAAAAATTGTGTCTGCTAAAAATCTTACAAAATCCATAAATATTAAATCAATGAAAACGTGAATTTTATGGACTTGAGAACCATCAAAATTGGCTATTCAATATTATTTTGTGTATCCTATTGATCGTTTTTTTAGAAAATGAAATATTTATGATGAATTTAACGAATAAAAGTTTTTTCTTTTTCAATAATTGCACGATGACTTTATAGTAACTTATTTATATAATTAACAAGAAAACACTCTGTTTAAATCAATATTTTGTTAAATTATCAACCTTTGGCCCCGAAATACGTTGATAATTTAATAAAATAATGGTTTATACATAGTGTTTTCTTGTTTATTATATAAATTATGTTACCACAAATTCATTTTATAGTGATTGAAGAACTAAAACTTTTCAAAAAAATTCATATAATCTATTATTTACGTTTCATTTTTCTTGTATTTATATTTCCGAAAAAATATAAATACAAGAAATACTATTTAATCTCAAATTTCAAATAATTCACATATTCATTGACTTCATTTGCTCCTGAAATATTGCGTTATGAATTAAGTTGTATTTAAATATATTTTACGGACAAGTAGGCATTTAAAAAGATTTTATTTATACAAGGCTTTTACGGATGCTGACAATATTCATCTGTGTAGAATTAAAATATTGGGATTTTTAAATCAAACTCTACATAAAATTTAACAGACACGCGGGAACATTAATAGGGCGTACATCAATTTTAAATGAAAAATATGGGTGAAAAGGACAATTCATGCATATGAATGAGACAATTCATCAAAATCCGCATTTGAATGTTCAATATTTTTGCAATATAAAAGTATGACGCTAACAAACTTTCAAACAATGATAAACGAAGTTATCTTTTTTGTATCAATGTGGGCGGACGGCATGTAAATAGCCATCCGCTGGGTGAATTCTATTATTATTATTATTATTACTATTATTCAACCTCTCAATATTACTATTATTCAACCCCGCAAAAAATGTCAAATTACCTTTTCTCTCTCTGAAGAACATACATGAGTAAACCAAATACGCCACAAATGACCACAGACCTGTAGACTATTTACCCTCTCAAACAAAATTGTCCGGTAACAAGGATCTTCGTGTCGCCGTCTATTTTTTGCAGATATCTTGAGAAACCTTTTTGAGTCTTCCACGTCACAAATAACACGCGAAAAGAATATGAACTGGTGAAATCCCGGAGAAAAAAATACGATTACAAAATTTACTAATCGTTCATTCGCAATCAAACCAGAGCAATTGTTACAATCAATTACATACAATTGTAACCAACGCCATCTAGCGTCGATTTATAGTTCCACGGAAGCAGCGGCATTTATGAACTAATATAGAAAGTCAAATATGCCTTCAGGAAAGGTTATTACACTTTTTAATAGATATTAAATCAATTATTGTTTTGAGAGGTATACATGTATCTATTATGTCGCCTTACAACTTTTTTATATGAAATATTTTTTGTTTGTATTAAGTGTTAACCATAGAGTACAAAAACGTACAGAGATTACCTAAACTGCTTTTTTAGGCGATGGAGTTGGGTCACAATGTAAGAATGGACCCCTTTGCTTATATATTCTTGCATATAACAAAACGTATTGATACATTAGAAAGTTGTTTTTGTAATTTTTCCAAAACATACATCCAAATTAAAACCTCTTGTAAAATTAAATAAAATAAATAAATTCTTGTAAATAAAGAGCAATTTATTTACTAAGAAATTTTACTTTTAAAGATTATTTAGTTGGAACTTTTTATAACTGTTTCAAAATTACAAGCTCATAGTATTTTTTGAACGTCTTTGAACCAGCCGTGTGTGCGCGACCGGCCCGCCGTGCGGCTGTCGGCTCGCGAAGTGCGAGCGGGAGAGAGTTAGCTTCCCGTATCACAATGTCTATATATTTTGGCGGTGTGTGCACTAAACATGAATATTGTCATTTTTTTCCAAATGAAGAGGACACAATAATGAAAAATTACAACATGTAAGTAATATTGTGTTTTACTATATTATTAACATTTTCTATTTTTTTTTTTTTTACAAGTTTTTCTTTGCCTCTAAAATTGATGAAAAACTATCGTTACTTCAAAGAGTTCAGAAAGAGAAGTCGAAAATGCTCACTTTTATGCTCTTGACTTCCATTTGATAATAAATAAAATTATAAAACTAACATAAAAGCAAATATATTGTAAAGAATTTTTTTTCCAATGAATTGTAACCCTTATCATTTTTTTTTATTTCGACGCGTATTATAAAAATTGAAATAAACGGATCCGTCTTACATTATTTCCTATTATTAATTTGTTTTGCAAATTGTTTGTTGATATTATCACAGAATCATGACTGTTGGAGGTAAATAAAACACTAAAAATAATTTAAATGGTAATTTCATTTAATGTCACTGTACACAAATTTAATCTGATCACTGTTCTTGAATTCACACTTATTCACACTAAATTTCCTGATTCGCACAATTTAACGTCATTGTCCTCACTTTTATTGCACTGTTTCTATCGAATCGAGAATATTCCGCTCGCAGATAGGCACTACTAAGGCACATTTTCACTAGCCATATATTTTGCTCTTCAGGGCTTACTACCTGTATGAGCTGGGTTAAGTTATCACTATTTTTTAATATTTATATTGTATTATTTATTTTATAAAGTATCTTTACCTTTCCGATATTTTATAACATAAGCATATTGATATTATTTAACTGGTCAATGATTCTGGTGAAGCCATATAAGTTATATCAAATAGAAAATGCCATTTAACTGTATATTTCTATAATATTTTGGTTAGCTGATTACTATTAGATGGTAAAAACTAATCCTCAAACGCGGCTATTTGTAGATAAGATATTGTGTCACTAATCCATAAATATATCCTTATTTACTTTGTACATTTTGAAGAATCTATTGTGGTGCTTATATCGTTTGCCGATTCTGTCAAATGATATAAACACAACAATCAAATCTCAAGTGATTCTCAACTATAAAGACGTTCCCAGCCGACTGAATCCTGCTTCGCCTAAAAATCTCAGCACAAACAATTTTTAAAAATTCACAAAAAAGTATCTGAAACTATGCTTGGAAGAAAAGCCAGTCAAAGCCTGGGTACACCTCCTTTGAAGTGTGGTCGGCTGCGGAACGTAAGTAGTAATATGAATTGTATGTTTCTCGTAAATTGCGAAACTGTGCTTTGTGTATTAGGGTTTTCCCCAAAGCTTTGAGAGTACATCCATTCTGCATTGTCGATATTCGAGAGACTTGGATGCAATTCTTATTATCTTTGCTTCAGAGGGTTGTTTAGAGAGTTGTTATAGGAAAGAAGGGCAACTTCGTGAGGATTAAGGTTTCGAGAATATCATCAAAATAATAATAACAGGGTTACAATAACACAGAATGAAGGTTTCCCCACATTTACTTTAAAAATATGCAATTAAAAAAATCTTTTTTCTTATTAAAAAAATATAGAAATATGGACATGGAGTTTTGCCTAAATTTTGACAATTAACGAGATATCTCTGTAAGCAAAATGAAAAACCAAATGAAGCAATAAAATAGAGTTTTGAGTTAATTATTCATAGTTGTTCTTTAAGTACATATCAAGCAAGAAACAATTATATGTCTTAAAAATAAAATGCTACTATTTTTTGATTTTTTGAAAAAGAGCAAACGATATGATTAATTATTTGAAACATTTGGAAAGAAACAACGACTTTAGTCAAATTGGTTAAATTTTCTTGTACAAAAAACAAAATTATTGGTCAAAAATGAGATAAAAATAACAAAGGCTTTAAGAAATATTTCGTTAACAAACGAAATTCTCAAATTCTGGTTTGGCTCTCTTGAATACCTGCATTTTTTTACGCATTCGGTTATTCCTTTAGCACACACATTTAACAACTTGGATGGAAATTACTTTGCGGGTTTAGAGTCGTTGTATCGACCTATAAATTTCAGACAGAATAAGTTGTGCAAATTTCATGACACCAGAGCTCACCTTTACAGACTGTTTACTGGTTCGGATAAAAGTATTTTCTGTTCTGTGTACAATAGGAATAACTATGCATTAAATTCACCGTTAACACGCGTTCATCGCCTTGGAAACATATTTTCGGAATTCGTAGACATTTTTCGTTGTAGTAGCATACACGAATTAAAGAAATACTTAGACTTAGAATATAGGTACCAATAGAATTAATTACAGTTTAATGGACAAAATTTTTACTGGTGTGTTGTTCCCCATGAATTATGTATATTTTTTTTATTTTAAAGTGTCCTAATTATTGTTAATTTCCCTTTTGAATATGTTTTGATTTAATCTTTTGTATTTATTTTTTTGGTTTAATCTTCTTATCTAATTTGTCTGATGTATTTATTGGTTTAATTATCTTTATATTACACTTTTAATAATTTTTTAAAGGTTTCCAATTTTTACTGTTTGCTTGTGTACTTATCATCACTTATATATATTTTTCATTTCTATTGTTACATTTTATATTGTTCACTCATCTTAAATATGTTTTATTTATATTATAATTGTTTAATTATTTACTTTTTAATTTTAACTTTATATTAGGTATATAAAAATCTTTTCAATTCTGGTGTACTGTAAAAGACTACTAGGGCGTTGATTAATAAATAAATAAATATTTTCGTAAATATATTTGCCCTTAAAATTACGATTTTCATGTAGAATGCTCTTGTCATTTCATAACAATATCACCAATTGTTACCAATTTTATTTTTTTTGCTTGTTCGCCACTTTTACTGTATACGTTTAACCGCCGTACATATAATGTGCCTATTTCGACGTTATCGTATTGTATTGAAATTTATTCTATATGCATGTTTCTAGAGCAGACCGTTTCTAGAACAGAGAACACTTTGTAATAATTGGTATATTGGGTTGCGTTTAAAATATTAGTTCTGTTAGTGTCTTGTTAAAAAATCTGTCACTAAAAAGTATAAAATTAATTATTGAAAGTAATTAGTTTACAATATTTGAGGCATGAATAAATAGTTGCATTTTAAATAAAAATTTTGGACAATGTCATCGAAATAAAATGTGACTATCTTTGTATTTTCTCCTTTCTGTCAATCTCGCAGTTTCAAGATAATTATTTACAAGTATTTTTGTACGTAGAATATATTTTTAAGAAATAGGTAAACAAAAAACATCACTCATTTTTTTACAAAAAAGAGCAAAAATATTTAATATTTTTTGTAAAAATTGTGTACACTGGGAGTTTACATATCAAATCTTGTTTATGGGAATAATGAATAAGAAAAATATCGGTAAATATTGATATTTACCATACAAGGCCGAGATCTACTGTCAAAACTCCCGTAAGGTATGTTTAAAGGATGTTTGTTTTTCAAGGTATTTTCAAAGGAATTGTTATTTTATAGAAAAACATCATTCATAAAAATATTTTGAATCTATTTAAAGAATCCAAGATATTCATATTGATGAAGAGAAATAAATTAATTTACATATTTTTACGACGCGAATCGTTGGAAAACAGGGATGAAAAATTTTCGAGAATAGGGAGGGATGGCAGGATGGTGATACAAAATGAATGGACTGTAATTTACGTGATAGGAAAAGAAACATGACGATATAGACGACTAGAAGTCATGCAGATTTTGCCATGGAAACTGCAGCTACTAACTATATCGTTAATTCCCCACTGCAAAGGCTTTCTAGACTAGCAAACAGATATGAGCAACTGGACGTCTTTGCCAATGACTATATATTATTCAAACATATATTAAAAGGTGTATTGAAAGATTACTAGAATTTGTCGCATTGGACTTAAATAATGTATGTTTATTTATTTATTACTTTCAAAGCTTGTGCCATATCTTTTCACTGTACATTATTACTTTTTTGTTTTTAAAGTTCTGTTATATTATTTTTTCTTATGCTTTTGCATTCTTTATATTATATTTATCTTTATATATTTGTATCTGTATTTTAAGTATTTTCTTTCCTCTTTGTCATTATAATGTTTACATGATATTTTTCTTTATATTATACTATATTAACTATATATTCTGTTAATGTACACTTTACCTATCTGCTGTAAAAGCCCTATACGGCGTTAATTAATAAATAAATAATAAATAAAGATGATATTATAAGATGATAGCCGAAAAAGAGTGTTCTTTCTCCTTTGGTTTTATTGCGATGTTCAATAAATTAGCGATTCACTTTATGGATCTTGAATTTGAAGCACTTAAAAATTGTTAGGAAAGCACGATGCTTCCATCGAAAGGTTACCTTAAGATGGTTAATTCGATAGATAACTATAGATAACACACACTGCTCTCGACGATTCAACTTTTACTTTTTCTCGACTGCAGGTAGATTATGACAAATAGGTGTAAGCGAGGGAAACAGTGTCGTGATGTCAAATACCAAACTTTTCAAGCGAATGGCGCCTAGAAATAGGCAAATACCGAACACTCTAAACTCACGGTGCACCGTGTAACACCGCGGTGTTACTAAACCATTGCTCTAAAAAGAATATATTTATGTAATTGATTTACTCAGGTCCTTTTTACAAATGGTTATCGTTTAAATTTGTTTTCATACTAGTGTTGTTATTATTCATTTTCCATATATCATTTTTATATTTTGATTGTCTATACATCGATTTTTAATTTGTTAGTATACAATTGTATCCTGACGAAGGGGCCGTGGGCTCTGAAACATGCTGATATTTTTCAGTACAAAAGTGATGGAAAAAAAGTTAATTTTTATTTATTATATTAATTAATATTTGTATTCAATTATTGTATTTATATTTTAAATTGAAACTTCTTTGAGCATGAAGGTGAAAATACACAATGGTCACCATCACACAAATTTACATTATTTTTTCAGCATATAAAACACACACACCTCTGCATACATACATACTATTTGGCGCATTTCCATCGCTTTATTTAAGGCGATTTTTAAAAACCGTGTTTGAAGAACTAAAATTGTTAGTATTCACACTGACAGAATTTTCAAAAATGGAAATAGATTTATGATAATTGTAAGATAATAATAATTTGTAATATTATTGAGAAAAAAGACGTGTCATGAGTCCATATTGTCACATAATGACCACAAAGTAGAGCGTTTTTTTGTATTTTTAAAACATCGTAGATTTGATAATTTATTAATTTATTTAACGACTTAATTCGGGTTATTTAATTATTGAACATAATAAACACATTTTCATATGATAATTTTCCATACAAAAATCTGATAAAAAACGCAAGAAATGAGATTTCTTATTTTTTTATTTATCATTTTTCTTATTTTTATATAACAAATCCACAAAACATAACATAGACATTTGTCTGTAGGTGCATCAATATATATTTATACATTGTTAATTATAAACGCAAGAATACATACATATGAATTAAATACGTAAATCTTAAAAACTCAATACAAATCAACAATATACAATATAACACTACAAGAAACAACACAAAATTACTAAAATCAGATTAAGTCTCTTCTATTACTATTTTCAGTTATTCCGCTTTTGAACTTTTTTATTAATATCATTTTTAACATGACATGGGATTTTATTGAATATTTTTTGTATGATATATTTCAATATTCTTTGTCCTTTGTTTTTTGGATCTTCGGTATTCGTAGTCCTTCTTTAACCATAAATCTGGTACAATGTTTATGAATTAATCTATGCTTACATGTCTTATCTTTTTTTTGTTTGTATCGCAAGATTTATTAGCATTCATGGGTATAAAGCCTTGCTTTTTGAAAAATTTACGTTCATCTTTTTTAGTACATTCTTTATTTATTAATTTTATTGCCAAATTTTGAATATTTTGGATTATTCTAATATTAGTTTTGCAAAATAGACCCCAACTACTTATTCCACACCTTATTACCGATTCCGTTAAAGACTGATATATTGTTTTCATATTCTGTATAGAAACATAATATTTAATCTTATGCATATATCCCAATGAGCTAAAACATCTTAAATACCAATAAGAAATTTTATCTCTTACTTTGATTAACAAAATATGACATATATATTATATCTCATTCTTCTTACTCATGCCAAATCATCAGTAAAATTTTGACATCCAGAAAAATCTCGATCCGTTAAAATATTACAAAGAAATGATAAATTTCACAGTCAGTGAGTACATTTTGAAAATATTACTAGTACAAAATAAAAAAAAGTAAAAAGTTATTTCAAAAAAACTTGTGAAAAAAATTAATTGTGTTATTGTGTGCTGTTCTTTTTGAATTTAAGATTCATTTCGGATATTGCAAAAAAATTCAATTCAAAAGTGGGTGAGTAGCTATTTATAATTACGCTATGTCGTGAATAGATTCACCATGCTTAAGAGTATAGCACAGACAAAAAATAATGATGATGAGAAGAATTTTTTCTTTGAAAATTTGCGAAAGCAAAGTGGGCGGTGCTGCGAATAAATTTGTAGCGATGAGCGATTTTGTTATGGCGAACGTGAAATTAATATGAATATTGTTTTCGTTAATGAAAAATCTTCGGGACTTTTTGGCAGATCCCACGCAAATCCTCCGAAGCTTAAAGAGAAGAAAAATATTTTCTCATTTATCTGTGAATTATTTATGAACTTCATCAACTTGTCTGTTCTCGTCAAGAAAAATTAATTTACTTTGTATTTCATTCGAATTTTGAATTTTGTTATTTGTTAATGTTTGTCCATCGATAATATTCAATCTTACATAGGTTGTGTTTACGTAAATGCCATTTACGTAAATACAACCCACATTGACTTGATTTTCGTAAAGGTATTGGTAGAGCGGTGAATGGCGAACCACGTAGCACCGTTTTATAAACAAATGCTCCAATATCGGTCCTGTTCATTTGCCATGTAGACATCACGGTCAGGTGTCTACACGGCAACCACGCTACGCCGCAGCACGGTGCGGCTGCCAGCAAAAGGCAACAAACGAAAATTGCTTTATTGCTGCAAAATTACAATTTAGTACAAAGCAAACATAGTAATAGCAAATGTTGATGTCCGTTGAGAGCAATATAAAAGCTTTACATACTTCGTCACGGTAGCACGTGCCATTGTCAAGGCTGTATCAAAAATTGGATTTAAATTAAGAAAATACTTATTTATAACGTTCCCATATTTGTACGTAAAATTTTCAATTACTAAATGCCAAAATATTTTTTGAACAAAATTATTATTAATAGTGATGTACATATACATAACTCTAGAAATAGGAATAGAATAAGATTGTCATACAAGGAAAAAGTATGTACACAGAATTGTCTTAAAATATATGATGAGATGCCAGAGAACATGAAGAATATAAATAAGACGAATGAATTTAAAAACAAATGCAATAAGTATTGTAAGAATAGTATAGAATTATAGAGCATAAGATGTATTATTTATTATATTATAGATTGTACTACAGATTAGACAATATTATAAGATGTATATATATATTTTTTATTTTATTTTATTTAATTCGGTCATCCAACAGGGAGACACAATGGCTTGATAGGATGAAATACAAAAAATAGTTAAATGTCTCCCACAATTAAAGGATAACACAAATAGGACATAATCATAGATAAATCAATTTGACAATGACAGATAAAACATCATTTAACCGATTGTTCCAAATTAAACTTTAACATAGACATAAAGGGGCTCGTGATGTATATAATATACATGATCAGGAAGGGGGACGAGTTTCTAGTACCTGCCTTACCGTATGACGATACTCTTCATATTTACCTTATATACTATATAATAGGTTGTACCATAGATTATATTAGATGTAAATGTAAATATGTACCTATGTTATTATAGATAGTATATTAGTAATAGATTTAAGAATGCAAAGTGTAATATACTAGTTAATATACAAGTTGTAATATTAACTAACTTAAGAAAGAAATAAAAAAATTAAAAAGGCCTAAAAAGTTACGGACTAGCCGTACTTGTTAGCGGGGGATATAAAAGTCTCCCACTAATAAGACTGTCATTCTTCGAGTTCAGTTCAGTGTAACCAAATCGTCTCCATGTTTCATGTATCAGTTGCGAGCTAGTTTCACTCCACGTCCACTCCACACATCCTAAACACTCATAAACTGACACACCACCCCAACATCTTAATATGGAAAAATATTACATTTTATAAATTGCCTTGTTTGTACACTCTGATTTTATATAATTATCTTACTTCTCTGTTATTGTGTGGTGCGTATCGTTGGTATATGATTCTTTAACTTATTCATTGTGATCTGAAAAGCTGTTATGCATGTACTGTGCTACACCAATATACATAAAATAAATAAATACATGGTAAAATGGCCCAAAAAATTCTCCGTAGAACGTTTTGAAATTAAGTATGATATAATTTGTACTTAAGAATTTCTTTTCCTGGAGAATTTCGTCTGGGGTAAGGAAGCGAAGATAAGAATTTATATCCACTCTGTCTGTACTTTAAACATAAAAAACTATAAGAGTAGGTACCATCATTAGTTTATCCAGTAGCTGGAGGTTTTCCAAACTCTTGTATAAAAATCCGCGTCGTTAATGGAATCATCTCCGTGCCCATGAATATAAATTGCGTGATATTAAAAATTCTTTAAAAACAAGCGATGACAGAATCTAACGGTTGGGCGCCAGAAAATAATTTCTGAAATGTAAACACAATAATTTAATTCGTCCTTACTTTTCACAACACGAAAACTTAGTGCAAAATATGTGAACAACAACGCATTTACCACTTCTTCAATAATAACAAAATGATTTTGTGGAGATATTATTAATATAATAAAAATATGGAATAATAGGGTGGTGCGGAACTTATAATAATATAATTAATCGAATCAAAGTAATTCTGAGAACAATTATTAGTCATACTTAAAGAAAAATCAACATTCTCCACACAAACACTATTCAAAATATTTTAGTCGCAAAGGTAGAAACTATGTACCTACAAAAAAATATGCATTTTCTCGGCACGAATTCAAAGAACATGCAGAGAAAATTAATTTGGATGACACGTTTCGAACAAATAATATGTGATGCCTCGAATTCAATGCCAGCCCGAATAGGCTAACTCATGACTGATGGGAATATTAAGATGTGATATTTCTAAAAAGATTGATAGTTTAGGTACAGTATATTAGCATTTTAAATAAATTTCATGTAAATCTTTAATTTAGATCATAGTCCGAAATAAAACTAAAAGTGACATAATAATTCCAATTCATGATTTAATTTTTTATTTTAAAATGTTTTATTTTTACTTAATAATACATACACAATATTAGTTTTTAATTACTGCTTTAGTTTCGAGTGGAGCAGTCCCTCTCATAATTATTGTCTAAACCTGAACTCTCGAAACTATAGTAGTAATTAATGACTCATATTGTGTGTGTATTACAAAGTTAAAATATTTATTAACATATTTTACATTTAAATGTTGCGCCGTGAAGTACATATCAGCCAAATCTTTGAATGATATTAATTTTTTACAGGCTAACTTATACTTCTTATAGTAAAAAATATTCCAAACCATCCTAGCAAGATAATTAAAAGAGCGCAAATTTATAAGTAGTATTTAATTTGCTATGTTATACTTGAGAAATAAGGATACTGCTATTTCACTGCAAGAGGAGCTCATTATGAAATTATTTCAATAATTAGGACTTCGAATGAAACACTTGTTAAATTGCACCTTTTATATATAAAATCTCAATTCAAAGCGAGGCCATCTAGCTTGGCTGGTAAACAATAAATTCATGATAACGCTGAATAAATATAAAATATAAACCTAATTTGAATATCTGATTATTATTTTGCCCGGAATGGTAATTAAGTGAAACATTATTTAGTCTCGCAATCCAGGAAACAGGAATGATTGTACAAATTATGATATTATTTCATTTTGGTTAGACTTTTCCAAGTCTGCGAAATTCATTGAAATATTAAACTTAAATATTGATAATGTCTGGACCCGCTTGATAAGTTATTTACATTAATCTTACGAAAAGGAAATTATGCGCTACTGACATTTTAACCCTTGAGAGCTAAATAAACAATATTTAAGAATAATACATTCTACTTTCTTATTAAGTTATTTTATTTTGTATATATTAGTATAAAACAAAATAATTAAATTTCGCAGGATTAAAAAATTCGAACACTCCATTGACAACAATCGCCTTAAATGTGTATCAGAAATTAATGACCTCGATTTATTATTTGATGAAAGCTGCCATTTGCACAACATAACAACATTACGAATAAGTCGTTGAAAATGTTAGGATTTGTACTTAGAGTGGCAAAAGATTTCAGGAACTTCAACACATTAAAACTTCTTTACACATCACTAGTGAGGAGTGAGGTTGAATACAATTTGTCACCATACTATAATGTACACTCTCAAACAATAGATAGGATACAAAACAAATTATTAAGAGTTGTCTATTATAAATTGCATATTCCAAGAGAATAATTAAATTATGATTTCCTATTAAGTTTAATGCGTTTATTATAGTTAAGTGAAAGAAGAACCATTTCAGATTTAATCTGCCCTTTTAAAATTCTGCGTAACTAATTTAACAGACCTAACCTATTACAATTAATGAACATTCATGTAGCAGCTAGGAATACCAGAACAGTACAACTGTATTATTGTAACAATACTGCGACCACAGCACAAAGGAACTCGCCAATATCTAGAATACAACATTTTGGCAATAAATATGCCGAAGTAGATATTTGGAATGCTTGCGCAGTTACAAAAAGGTCCTAACTAACATTTTTGTTAATGGCAGGGTTAATGCAGAAATGTAGCATATACACGCATAAACTTATGTTTCGTTCCCCATGCATTATATATATTTATTTAATTTAAAGTGTCCTAATTATGGTTCATTTCCCTTTTCAATATGTTTCGATTTTATCTTTTATATTTATTTTTTAATTTATTTTTTCTTCTTAACTTATTTATCTGGTATATTGATTTAATTATCATTTTTTTACTCTATTACTAATTTGTTAAAGGTTTCCAATTATTACTGTTTGCTTGTGTACTAATCTTCGTTTATATATGTTATTCATTTCTACCGTTAATTTATTTTATATTGTTTTACATTCTTACATTTATATTGTTAATTTATCTTAAATATGTTTTATTATAATTCTTTTTTAATTATTTACTGTAAAATGTGTTTTGTATTTGTTTGTGTTAGGTATGTAAAAATCCTTTTAATTTTCTTGTACTGTAAAAAAAAACCACTAGGGCGTTGATTAATAAATAAATCTACCTGTTGTCGAGCGTAGTGTCGTTGTGTCCCAATATCTATAGAATTCATTCTCGAAATTACCTTTTGAAAGACTTGTCGTGCTTTATTTCGAATTCTCATCAAATTTACACTTGATTTATGGTAAAAAAACATCATTATGGTAAGCCAGGAGAAGGTTTTTTAACAGAAGACCGATGTATGCTATTCGAAGTGCTACACATGATAGAAGAGGAGCATGTTAGAAGACATGTTAGGTAAAGAGTGAATGTATAAATACTTAATATGAAAAGATTTGAAGCAACATCGCTTCTCTGCTTATGATAATAATACAGGGTGACATATTTGAATATGAAAAGAGTATCAATTTGACAAGTATTGATAATTTATTAAAGCGTGTGTTTTAGAAAAAAATTGAAAAGCTGTGATAAAATAATTATAAGATTTCTTGCCACTAGGGCAATTTTAAATTTTGGATTTAATCGATCTACATTTGGATTAATAATCTTTAAATTGCTCTTTTCGATTATTGAAACCGTACAAGACATAACATATGCAATATTCTTTCTAAATTACAGCGCTCTTAATAGTATTCTCCACGCTTCATTACACATGCATCAAAACTTCTCAAAAAAAAAAAAAACAATATTTCCATCAATTATTATTGGCACGAGAATTTTTAACCTGAATCAAAATACAACTCATTTTTATCTGAAAACCATCACTAAAATAATCGATTCGTATGATACAAGCATTGTTGAAATATTTACGGGCGGAAATATGTCATTCCGCCCAGGAAGTGGAAAAAATATAAAAAACGTTAAATATGCTTTCATAAGTGAAAATCATTTATTTCAGCCTGATAATAATAACCATAAATATTACATTGCGATATTGAAGATTGTTGTACTTAAGCAGACGAATGTCTTAAAAAAAATATTTTTTTACTACAGCAAAATATATACCCAGCATTGTGATATTATTTCTTCCATTTATTTCTTATATGGGATTTGACCGAAATTTTCTGCCCGGCGAAGCAAAAAATAAAAGGGATTTCATAGAAATAAATAACACTGGGATATTGCGACCCATTTCACCATATAGGACATTGATAAATACAACCAACAAATATAGATATAAATATGTTCATCAAATTCACGATCAGACATTTAATTAAGCTTGGAATTTGTGGCCTTCAATCCTCTCTCTGTGAAAATGGATGTTAATTGATCAATGCATCACCTCTACACTCACTTTAGTCAAATTGGGCCTTTGTTTAATATTGGGTATTAGGTCTTTAGGTGCGAGGACGTGCAAAAACAGTATACTGTCACGAGATGTCACTTTGGGAGACAAATTAAACACTAAATAAACAATTTTAACGTTTTTATTTATTAACCAAAAACTTACCTTAAATTATAGTAACTAATTTAATACACCGACCTTAAATTTATAGTTACTAAATGTTTCTTAAATGTTCCACATACTTATTACTACACTTCCCTAATTCGCAGTAATTCACGCTGTTTTTGTTGCTTCGATCGCTTTCTAGTAAATTCCGTTCAATAATCGCACGAAGAAAAATTTCTCGCTTCTGTAGGAACTTTCTTTGTCACATAGCGCCACACTCCGTTGGTTAAACGACTGACACGCTCTGCCGTGCGCGCGCGAAACACCGCCTTCGAAACTAGACGATAACCGCGTAGTCGCATCAAGAGACCTATGGAGCGTTCTGGACGACTCTAGAGAATTTCATGGTGTTGTTGTCAGTATGACCGAGTGACAGACTTTAAGAGGCTGTCGGGCAACGACTCCGGATTCTAGCATCACGTTGCAATATTTTAAATCACTTATTTAACCTTACCTCTCCGGTTTATCTGACGTCACCTCTAATTATATGAATATACATAACGCAGAGTTTATACTTAAGATATTCTTCTGTAATATATTAATATACAGGATAAAATAATTACACCATAAATTTATTTACCAGACGCAACAAAAAAAAGTTTTCTCTAAGAACCTGATGCGATGTGAATTTGTTAATACGTGTATATTCTAAGTAATATTATTTTTAATGTATAAAACTAATTATTATAATACTGTAGGGTCGTAGTCGAAAATTAATTAAGAATTGATAAATAAGTGATAAATTATTTAATTAATTGATAAAGTCACTTAACCCGAATTTAATTTAACCCCGGTCTCATATTCACATTATTTCGTCATTTACCAATCATGTATGAACACTTTATTATCTCTGGGTAACACTTTATTTATCACTTGCTAGATTTTCTATTAAAATATCGCACGCGCGTAATTGCACTTATTTTTAACGCTCACTTATCGGTAAGAACTCGCCCGATATTTTACTTCAATTAATCTGCGGGTTACTGGTATCATATTGGTAACCCCTATTGCTACAGCTTGTCGCTAATATCGTATCGGTAGAAACGTCAAAATTTTGACCCGTGTTCGTCTAGGTGATTTTATTCTAGAACCTCCTAGTAAATTCTAATTTTACTGTAAAAGATTTAGCGTGCATAAAAAAGTCGTTTACACGCAATTCTTTACCATTACAACCTCGTTACAATATGTAAAACATTAATAACCTCGCAGGTCTATATTCCCGCCTTGATTAGGAGTCGAAAATTTTCAAGCAGTCATGACCTTATATCAATAGTTAAGGAGTTATACAATATCAAAGTTCGCATTTTTTTTTTAATATTCCTGAATTATTTTAACAAAACGTTGAATTATCATTACAGTAACTTATATCGATTAGAAAAATTCAATCGCTTCAATACAAGTTAAATAAAATGGTAAAATCTTTTAATTATTTCATTTGAATTGTATTAAAGGAAATGAATTTTTCATATTAGATACACTTAAGTAACTGTGACGATAGTCCAACGTTTTATAAATAAAGAAGTCAGGAACATTGAAAAAAAAATGCAAACTTTGATGTTGCGTATCTCTATAACTATTATATTTAGGTCATGGTTGCTTGAATATTTTCAACTCATAATTGAATCAGAATCAGTATATTCAGAATATCAGAATCAGTCCTACAGACAATATTTCAATATCTAAATAAAATTGCCATCTCATTAAAATATATCGAATAATATACAGAGTAACAGAGATAGTCTGCAATATATATTTAACAGGTGGATTCCTACCTTGATTATTTATTAGTCAAAAATGTTCAAGCACCTATTACCTAATATGGTCAATGGTTACGGAGATATCTTCTTCTTCTTCTTCATCAGCCTTCGTCTTTCCACTGCTGGATATAGGCCTCTTCCTTATTTTTCCATTCTTCCCTGTTGTTGGCTAATTGTAGCCATTTCTTTCCCACCACAGCGACAATATCATCGGCCCATCTCTTTTGAGGTCTTCCGATGCCTCTTTTATTTTCCCAAGGTCGCCATTTCAGAACTCTGGGAGGCCATCTTGTAGTATCCTGTCTTGCAACGTGTCCTGCCCATTGCCATTTTAGCTTCGCTACACGATCCATGATATCCACTACTCTAGTTCTGCGCCTAATTTCGTCGTTTCTTATCTCTTAGGCTTACTCCAAGCATGGATCTCTCCATGGATCGTTGCGTGCATTTGAGCTTTTCTACACTTTTCTTTGTAAGGGCCATAGTCTCCAGTCCATACGTGCAATATAAAATTGTGTTTTTTTTTTTCAATTTTGCAATATTTATAGATATTATTAAAAAAAATATTTTTAATTTGATCGCGAATGTACATACGAATTGCATGTTTTAATATCTGCGATCCTCGTTCGGATATTCCGCGTTGAATGTACTGACTGCATTAAATCAATATCCGCCGGCCGGACCATATATTTTGTATGCAAATGGAACATGGAACCGGACCGAATATGTAGGCATATCATTTTTTGTTCTCAACTCCAGTAACCGGCTTCAATATGCACAAGTTGATGAGCAAACTCTCTGGAACTTACATATTTGAATATTCTGAATTGGCATCCACAGGCTGCCCGATATCGATTCCGCAACCAAACAAAATTATTTTCAAACAAAGATAAAGGGATATTTTTGTTGCGATTCGCAGCAGCATGTCGAAACGTAAAATGCCCCCTGTACAGGGCAAGGGTCGTAAAATGCCCTGCAAAATATAGTAACTGTGAAAAAAAAAAAAACGATTTAAGAGATTGCAAAAAAAATGTAATTTTTGTATTTTGCGTCCTTGAAAAGCTTACCCGTAAAAATAAGTTTCTGTAAATTGAATTATTTTCTAAAACAGCTTGTTTGAGTTCAGAATGCAGAATTTTTTTGAAGTAAGAAAAGTTGATAATAAAAAGGATCATTAACCTTAAATTCATTGTGCACGGATGTATATATATTTTTATTCAATTTAATATTTTTTTATATAAAATTTACATTACAAAACACAAATTTAATAATTCTTAAATGTTATAAATTAGTAAGATATACATAAATGATGAAAGATGAATGATTTTGTATACATTATATGTATAAATATATATATATATATTATATATATATATATATATATATATATATATATATATATATATATATATATATTACGACGTGAAGTTCTGTTGCTCCCAACAGAACTCCTCGTCGCCACCAGCTTCGCTTAGTCGGAGAGGAATCGGACTCACCTTACTTCCACAATTTAAACTCAGGGTTCTTCCGGTGTCGTGTACATCGTACTCCAGCTGTCTCTCCCTTTAACTTATTTTAAGTTGCAACAGTTCAATGACTAGGGTAATACAACGAAACATTATTTAGATGAAGGGGAATTTATTCAAATAAATTTTAAACAGAATTTAATAATGCCACAGAAGGTGACAATTTTTTTATGAAGTGTTTTTGGGAATTTTACACATTGAAACCCTTTTCTTTACAATAAATTGAGGCGAAGATTTAATTCACCACGCCTCGACATCAGCGCTAGTGGCCGCGTCATACATGGAGGGAAAAGACAGTGGAACTAAATCCTTTTATACTACTTGCGGTGACGCAGCGCAGGTTTCGGGGCGTGGTATTCACATTCTGCAAATTAATGAACATCTGGGCAAAATTTCTATATCACATTTAAAACAATGAAGCTACAATAGTCTGGCACAAACACCGCTTCCGCACGTGCTTAGCAATGTTCCTTTTTTCTAAAACCGCTCGACCTGATGCACATGTTCTTGTATTTACGGAGTCAGATAACACGCAGCTCGCTCCAGGCGTGATGTGAAATTGATTAATAGAAAGAATTTGAATACCAGGCAAGTCGTGGTCTTTATTTTGCTGGCCTCGCATCTGAGGAGGATTGCTCCCTTAAGGGTCCAGAGAACAACCCCACCCCGAGGCTTTGGGCGGCCGATGCAGATGATTACCGGAACATCACCTCTGCAGCTGCCCCCCAGGCGTTGCAATGGATTCACCTTTCACTCCATGCTGCGTCACCTGGCCATGGCGCGAAGCGCTCCCGTGGAAAAACCCTCAATTAACACGAGGGTTCACAGAAAAAGTTCACATCTTGCATGCTGAAGTGTCAGATTCCGAATGCCATTTTGTAATCTCGTCCCCGCCGTTCGCGATCGCTGTGAAACTATCTGCAGTTGACCAAAGACATTATTTTGTTCCATAGAACATTTGTGGTACCTACGCGGTCAGAAATCAATTTTTGGTGCAGATCGTTGGTGCGGGGATCGATACATTCATTTTTTCAGAGGTTTCGCGAAGAGGTGTGACGAACAAAGGTTGCTACGTCACAATATATATAAAATATATACAAAATCATTCATATGAAAGGTGTAGTAAAATCCTAGTTCGGAAAACCCTCTTAGAGACATATAACAGATCAATGTCCAGAGTGATATTGTTCAGCATAGCAGTAGCTCTTCCAACAGGCATAGCCATTGGCAGGTTGGTCCTTTATATTGGAATGTGAAACAAGCTGTCTTAGGTAATTATCAGGAATATACACCCAAAGTTCCGCACAATTTCAGGATTTTCGATCGTACCGCGCAACAATTGATAAAAATGTATGCCCTATAGAAACTCGGTTCGATAAAGTTGTGTATATAACCTTTTATTACGTACAAAACATGCCTTCTATTTTAAATATTTGTAAACAAACGATTTATCGAAATCGGATAGTATTCGTGACCCCGAAGTTATCCGTTACCTTTTTTAATTTATGAATGAGCATGATACGTTGCTACATGTTTACAGTAGTTTTGCTTAGTCGGTGTTACAAAAACAATTCTAAAGCGACATGCAGCTTTTATTTTTTATTTTACCAAAGACGCTTCATGATAAGCTAGATTAATAGTTTTAACGGGATACACACTAGAAAACTTGAGTTTGGCTGCGCGTGCGTTGCCAAGACGACATGTAATTTAAATCAGATATTAAAACGTGGAGATTCGAGTAATATGTGAAGACGAGGACGTTGTAAAATGGGAATGACAGAGAAGGTTCTGGAACCATCATCTGAGCATAATGACAGACCTCAGAGCCGCCAAAGTAGCAAGAGATCAAAAATCCCAGGGAAACAGAGCTACAGGACGACCACCTAAAAGATGGGGAGACAGCTGGCATTCCAACTCCCAAGAGAATATGTGAACAGACCAACGGGCGTAAGCAATGATGAAGAAGAAGAAGAATGTAATATTTTGAATGATAGCGGCTGACACAGGACACGAAGCGTCCACCACCTAAAGAAAACAATCGTTGAACGTGATGACTTTATATTATATAATTTTACATACTATTGATACAAAACTACCTATCCATAGTTTCTTTTTTGATTTTTTATTTATTTATTTAATTAAATTGTTCATAATGGTATTAATGACATATCATATATTGAAGTACCACTTGGATAAAGAGTGTAAAGTTGCCTAAAAAATGAAAAATCAAAGAATAATAAGAATAATAATCAATAAATATAAGAATAATACAAATTTAAAATGTAACTATTTGCAAAACGGACTTAGTTATATATGATATTTAATTTTCTATTAAAGCAGTTGCTTATTTTCAAAATTTCTTATTTATCCTACTGTAATTTTGTATATTTTATACGTAAACTTTTTAAACCATTATTAATATTAAAAGAACGATCCATTTCCGAAAATTGATTGGAAAATCCGGAATAATTATTTGTACTTTCACACCTTAGTGTTCCTTAACTCTAAAATTTTATTATGTATTGAGTTTATTTTCGTTTTTGATTCCGTTATATTCTTTTTAATGAGGCTAATTATGCATCAGCCTAATACATCACGTTGTAGTTTCCATAATTTGTCTGGTTATCATCGTATTAATTCCTCTGTCGGTAG
The DNA here is from genome assembly GCA_016648135.1 of Agrypnia vestita. NCBI lineage: Eukaryota > Metazoa > Arthropoda > Insecta > Trichoptera > Phryganeidae > Agrypnia > Agrypnia vestita. Next base: position 82,336 of record JADDOH010008004.1, on the reverse strand, counting down.
CCAGCGACACTGGTCTCGGCAGAGCTCCGAAACTATGCACTGGCCCCTGTGTGAATATTTATTATGCACTGCAATACCAGGAACGTCCAAACGTCGTTCGATATGCGTTACTATATTGCACTTGTATTAGGGTGCTTCAAAATGTATTATATTTATATTTGCACCCTTTTATAGGCCTAAAAACTTCCAGATTTTCTAAAGAGGTTTAGGGATTGATATCATCTGTGAAAGTGTAGAGTTTAACTAAAATATTTAAGGCGATATTTAAACAGTAAATATTTATTTTAAGCATTTTTTTACAATGAATATAGTTGAATTTAAGATTAAAATCAATGAAATAATTTCATGAAACATTTTAAAAATAATTAAAATAAAAATGAATAATCGTCGACAATCTTTAACCGCTGCAAGTAAATATTGCTTCTGCTCTTCGGTGCGTGTCGTTAAATTTTTCTTTCTTTTTTCTTTTCTTTTCTTTTTCTTTCTCTGCTAACAACTTTCAAATCTACAAAAATCTTAGTTTTTGTTGTAATCAACATTATCCTTACAGGTCATAAAATTTCGCATCAAAAAATCACGCGATACATCGATTGTGTTGAAAAAATTCAATGTATGATTTGTAACAAAATCTTATATATTTTTAAACACAATCAGGGCAAACATGTTGAGGATCGAGAATCTTCTAAACCTTGATTTTCGAGTTCAATAACAATCCTCTTTTTAGTTTCCAAGAAAAACTTTATCATAGAAGTATACGAAAACAACAAGCTCTTTTATACAGAATTCAATGATGTCATTTACCGAGTTTTTATAACTCACTTCACTGGTAGACGCTATTATATGGCACGACCGTAAATTTAGTATTAAAAAAAAGTAAGATATTATACAAAAGTTCTAGTTGCGATGTAAACACGTTAAAACAAGATTCATATTGTTTAATAACTGCATAAGTCGGGGGTGCGGGAGTGTGTTCGACCTACCCGCGGTTTATTTATGCTGCATGTAGTGACATTTACGGTCTGAATCTGCATTGCCCTAAGCGGCGCATATTTTCGAAACTTTGGTCTAGTGAAACGGCCAGTAAAATTTATTTAAATGAAAAATAAAAAGTACGTGTATATTTTCTTGGCTATAGAAAGCGAATAACCTGTTAAAAAAAATGGAGGATCGCGCAGTAGAAGTTATATTTCATAGGTGTGATTGTGATAGTTATTTATATTGTTATTAGATATTTACGTATTGGTTAAAAATGTATATTATTACAATTATGGGATATCTAGGGAGATGATAAATATAATTTTTAACACTTTAATGCTGTTAAATTATAAATATTAGTTTTTGAAGTGGTACAAATGTAATTATTATATTATGATTGCTAAAATTAGTTATAAATGTCTTCAAGCTGTATTTAATGTCGAGTGAATGAATGTGTTTTTTGTTTTGAAAACAAAAAAATGTAAAAACAAGAATGTCGTTTTTGCAAAAACATCGACACTAACATACTCATCTAAAATCGTAATCCAATAAACAGTTCTTATTTTCAATTTAATGACCAATCATTCGTCAGCTTTTGAATTGAGTATCTTTATGATTTTTACTTGTTTCAAAATGGTCGATAATACATAATTTGTATTACTGGAACATTAATTTCACGTGAATAATTATTTGACTCGCATTTCCGCTTCAATGCGCACGCACCGCGTGTGCAACTTCCGTTAAATTGAAAATTTTACCCCAAACGCGCCAAATGAAGATAACTTCAAAAAAAAATTTTGGAGCACCCTAACTTGCATGCGCAACAGTGAATACAAGTACGGATTATGTTTAAACTGAACACAGGTCCGTACCATATATGGTTGCACAACATGCTTAGCTTTGGGGCTGCATTAGCTCAATCTCTCAACCGGCATGTTGGGCTTGAATACTCCATTGAAGCGCTTTTCTTTGACAAACTAAGAACCACTATGCTCAGACATTATTTAATCAACCGAGAAAGTAAAAATATCTCATAGAGACATCTAATAAATTTTTGGAAGTTTTATATATGATTAATATGCACACCTTGTTTAATTAAGTGTTTTATTTTTACTACCGTCACCTATGGTTAAAAATTTGCCGTAAAAAAATCCATAAACTAGTACACATTTCGCCTTTAGTAACAAGATATCTATACATTTGGTTGAAATTTCAAAGTAATTCTCTTTATAAATTATGACATTCTTCATTCAAAAAACTAGAATACGCCTAAAAATTATAATAATTTTTCTATTTTACATCAAAACATGATAATTACAACCCAATCACTTCCTTCTGGTATAGTATTTCATCGTGTAAGTTAAATTTCAAATTATATTAATATAGTATTAAAATCAATCTTGTATTTTATTACAAAAAGAGATACGCGTATTATCGGCGTACATTTACTAGCCGCTTGGAATTGTATTTATACAAAAATGTACGGTAATGTGAAAGTCTATTTTTGCCTCCAATATATTTCAAAATGTGCACTTTCATATTTTTATGACAACATGGAAATAAAGATTATCGCGTATGGTGCATTCGGGGTAGCCTGAGTGTCGCGGACATAAAAATAAATAGTTAGCTGGAGGAACGACAGCTAAGATGGTGCGGGTACATAAAATGGAGACCACCACACTACACGGTGAAATGGGCAATGTCTATGGAGCATCATCGAAAGTCATCCAGAGGAAGAGCAAAGAACTTCTGAGTGACTCAGTGCTCCAAAATTCTACAGAGAAATGGTCTGGATGAAAGTGATACCAAGAACCGAAAATAATACAGCCTGAGAAAGAGAAGAGCCTACTCCAATAGCCTACCTAGGCAATAAGTTGGGACAGTGCAAGGAAGAAGAAAGAAGAAAATAATGGAAATAAGGTAGGTAAAAATGTTTATGTTTATGGAATCGAAGAACTCCAATAATTGAAAATGCCGTAAAACTGCTGTGCAGTTTGGCATATCTACAATGTAATAAATATCAAAAAATTAATAAATATATATAAAAAAATAATAAATAAAAAAATAAAATAAAAAATGGAATGTTTTATCAGTAGGTATTTTTAGCATAACATTTTTTTAATGTGATAAAATTTTTTGAAGTGTGACGATTTTAATATTTAGTATTATGCATTCAAACTGGTCTACATGGGAGTAAAAAATGTTAGTAAATTTCAGGCGTTTTCTAGTGAAAATGTTTATAATTTGGATGAATGTCACGTATATTATATAAAAAAGAATATTTCTCAATGCTCTGGTTAAAAAGGTACAGAAATCTCACCACGCGACATCTATATACTTCTTCATGAATGAGAATGACAAATTTCAATAGATGGCGATGGCGTTGCTGTATTGAATAAAGTAAATGAGATGCACAAATAAATAAGCGATGGTATATGTAAAATAAAAGGAAGAAAATGTCCAACCATCCCGTGTGAATGCGCGTGTAATGTGTGATATATTTCAGTAGATGCAAAATATGTAGATTAATATTATGTGAATTATAACGATTAGAATTGTTGGATTTATTGACACAAATTTAAATACGAAAAGTTATACGTGCGATTTCTACAGCTCTCGACGAAAGAGAAGTTGCACTTGCTAGCAACCGGAGCCCGGTTATCTACCTGAATCGAGCCTCTGATTGGTGGCTGCCGGCTCGATGCGTCCGGCTAGAGACGCGAGGGAACTCGACCGCCACACATATTTAAAACATTCCAAATACACACCCCATGTAAAATATTCATACTAATCCGACTCAATGTCGTAGAATTCTGTATGTATGCTGAAGCTACAGCACCGGAACGCGCGTTTCAATTTTAACACCGAACGGGAAAGGTTAATTGTAAGATTTGCTATTATTTTTTACAAAAATAAATAAATTTAAAATTTGGACACAACTGAATCTACTAGAAGAAGACATCATCATTGTAAGAATTTAATTAAAATCACCAAGGCCTAATAAATTGTTAATTCTAACCACTAACGTAGATAATTAGTTTTTTTTCTGTATCATTAAAGTAGAACGGGGCAACATTGCGGATAATAATTTAAATAAACAACATAAAAAATAAGCTTCTTACTTTTTCATCCCTTTAAAACTTGATCCTCTCGAGCTTGAAATTATTTTCGTAAAATGGAGTAACTTTCGCTTAGAGTACCCGTAAGTACAGTTTGACAAGTAACAACAAAACCTTTTAGTGTACAATTCTTGTAAAAGTAACCCCTTATGCGAACAGCCTAGAGCAATCGCGCAATTATAAAACATTAAACTTTTAATGAGAATTTCTAAAACAGAAAGAAAAAACTGTATTAAATGGGTGGAGGCAATGAATAAAGTTTAAGGGAAAAAATCAAACCTCAAACGGGAAAAATATGTGAAATAAATGTGTACGCCATTTATCGATCCATAAAATATATTAACAATTATATCATTTGAGAATATCAAATAAAATAAATACTTGATCAATAATAATAAATAAGAACCTAAAATCGAAAGATCAAATTAGCGAAACCGTAAGCTTTTTAGAATCACGTAAATTACGTGATTATTTATAGAACTTCAGTGTATTTGGCGGTAGAAATGACCCGCAAAAAGGTCTAGCAATCATTAATATAATACTGTTCCCTTAAACATATTAAAAAATCAGGTTTGTTATTTTTATGTTTCACTTGTTCACATTTTTTTGTTTCTGTGTTACCAGTTATCTGCCGAAATCCCCTGAACTCAAATATCATAATATCCAAACATTGTTTCCTAATATACTGCACATCAACAATAAATATTTCAGGTTTGATACTATAACGTAAGTCTGGCGGTCACTGGCTCTTAGTTAGCTCTTAATCCATGGTACGAAATTAGTACCTAAATTTTTATTTAATAATTTTTCTCTTATTCATAGAAATCGTTGTTTGTAAATATTTTAAATCGATCGACGAAAATAATAATGATAATAATATTTAGATAATTTATATAGCGCCGTTTTCGCGAATACTTACCTCAAGGGCTGAATTTGTTTTTTTTTTCTTTTTCTTCTTCTAGTTCTAGTTTACAACTCTTCTATATATTATAGAGTTGTAAACTTTACTACACAGTAGCTCATTGATGTCGTCCTCGTTTAATATATTGTTCACCATTAATTGATGATACATGAACAAATACTATTTAGTATTCGTCAGAGCACACTAAACGAAGCATAAAATAAAATTAGCAAACAAATCATTCGTCAGACGGGGCGTGGTTTCAATTATCGTGGAAAGTGAAGAATAACAGGTTGCTTGTTAAATTTAACTCACATTTAATTACATTATTTTTCGTATAAATGAATTTTTTCTAGCCTAACCAATCGTCAAAAATGTTTTTTTTCGAGTCTAACCAAAGACATTCAATGTGAACTACCCTGGAGTCTGGTATATGCGAATGACGTCACCATAGTAGCTAAAACACAATAAGAGTTACAGAACATACTATCACTTTGGGTAGCGGCTGTAGCGCTTGTTCAGACACAGCGGGAACCGTGCCGATTCAGAATCGCATGAGATCCGTGCGGATCTCATTTACCTAGGTTTGTATGTGATCGTTCACACACAACCGTGCGGTTAGTCAACCGCTGCGGTGCCCGCAACCCAACCGCTAGAAAATAGACCCGCACGGCGCCCGCACGATCCTATTACTATGGGGCCTTACGAGAGCGTTCAGTCGCGTTGCGGGCACCGCACGGTTTCATGTCACAACAGGAGCACGCATGGATTATATTCTCTTTTCTATGGTTATGGATCGCTTTGACACTGAATTTTTTATTGATAAGTGGAGAAAAGACCTGTAATAGTGTGAGGATTACTCAAATATGCCAAGAACCAAGCTTGGCAGGAGTTGGTGGAGATATTTGGAAATGGTGGAAAAAAAGCGTATTTTAGAGAAGTAGGTATTTATTCACCACAAATGAACTGACAGAATGATATTTATGTGTCTTGCCATGGAACACGGCCGTCGTTAACAAAGTAATGAGCGAATATATCTCTGATATTCAAAAATGGAGAACGGCACCAGAACTGTCAAACTGACGTTTATTTTCGCGCGCACAAATCGCTTATTAACCGCGGCTGTGTGAACAGATGACACAAATCGCGTGTTTGGAAGCGCGATTCTGAAACTGAACGGTTCCCGCTGTGTCTGAACAAGCGCTTAGAAAGCCATGGTTAACGCATTAGCAGAAGCAAAACGGAATATGGGAAATGGGGGCATATCGGCCCCCGCAAGGTTTAGATAAATTTAGAATCAAAATGAAGGTTTCTGTATTTTCTTTTGTATTTTATTCAGATATCACCATTCATAAACTTTACATTTTAGTAATTAAAATGGGAATTTAGCAAGGTTTTATTATATTTTTATATTTAAAAGCACAAAGTGAGAAAAAAACGATTGTGCCCCCACTGTGGAGCATAACCGATTGATATCATTTTTGGAAATCAAATTGTGAAGTTGGTCTGCATCCATACTTTCATAATCGCCATCAGATTCTTCTTTGTAACACGTAGGACAGACAAACAAATCATCGTCATCCAAAGGAATATGTTGTCGATGAACTCGTGGAATACACCCTTTGTGGTGTATTTTCTTGCATGTACCACAAACAAGTCTATCTGAAAATTTTGTGACAGGTTCACAAATATAAAAAGCATTTTTTGGTTCTACTTTGAAATAATTTTATTACGTGTTTTAATTTTTTGTGTCATTTGAAATTCAAATTCTGTTTTGTATGGCGAACTAGTCATTATTGCTTTCTTTCCCTATTGTGATTTTCTCCGAGGTTATTGTATTGCCTCTACGTGGTTTTGCCCCCAAATGACTTTTTTTCTAAAAAAGCACATGTGTATTGCTTGTATTTTAGGTTATGTTGATGTAAAATATCAATTTCGCAACTTAAATTAATACTAATCAACATATTTAAAACGAGATTATGAAGAACTTCTTCAAAAACACAAAAATTATACTGAAAATGTGATGTAAATATAAGATTCATCAATTGAAAAAAACCAAAATAATTTCGTCACTACGCAGCACATACACTACACCATCAAACTATCACATACCGTTTTACTGACGTAAACATAATCTGCATAGACAGTTTAGAAAAAAATATCCATACTAATGTGTATAAAAACTGTTTTGCCCCCATATACAGTTATGCTCCCAGTTCCCCTACATAAAATGCATATACAGTAACAACATATAAATATATCAGCCCATACACATCGATGGGGCGAAACTACCTGAAATGAAAGAGTTTAAGTATCTAGGCTCAGTACTCACAGCCGATGCAAACATTGACGATGACGTTATCTACAGAAACCGTGTAACATGACAGAAATGGAGATCACTCACTAGAGTTTTGTGTGACAGTCGTGTACCTGCAATGATCTACAGCTCAGAATGCTTGACCGTAAAGAAGGTGCACAAACAAAAACTCCATACCAGTGAAATGAAAATGCTCAGATAGTCTGGGGGGGTAAAATACAAAAAATCAAAAGAGGTAGAGGTCGACCCAGCGCCACATGGTGGAGTAGTTTGAAAAAAGACCTTAAGAATGCCCAGTTGGACGAAGCGATGGCCCAGAATAGGGAAACGTGGAAAAAAGAATAAGGAGAGCCAACCCCAAATGAAATGGGAAATGGGAGAAGAGAAAATAGAAGATAAATGATTTTTTTAATTTCCCAATCAAAATCCTCAATTTTAAATTATTTTAAAATGATTACAATATTTCTCAATTATTTTATTTGGTATCCATTATCATAGTCAGTATGAATACTTTATTTTTACCGTTTCTACACAACACTATTCGTGAAGACATTATTGTCACCTGCATTTGCACAAATACCCAACATTCGAAAACAGGTCATATTTTATTTATTGCTCATTAAACTGTATATTTTTTAAAATTATTTAATATACACGAACATTTATATAATTTTTTATATACATTCTTTTTAACTTTTCTATTGCTTTGGTATTAAATAATATTTACTTGTTGTTACAATGATTCTTTTTACTTTCAAAATTGCTTTTATATTATATAATATCTACTGTTTTTACTATCCACATGTTAAATTCATATCCTCAATTAATTGATTAATTTTATAGTATCTTGTTTTATTTTTTTAATTGGTTGAGTAACTTTGTTGATTGACATTTAAAAAAATAATTTTATTATTTGTTTTAATCTACTTATATTTGATTAACTACACCTATATGTTTCGGAAAAATTATTAGGGTGTTATGTATATGTCAAAATATCAAAATTAATGATGTCTTTTGTTTTGGTTTTTTTAATATTATTATTTTTATATTTATATTATTTTTTTCTCACTATATTGTTAGATACTCATCTCGGAACAGATTCTTCCTAGTGCTATGAAGGTCTCCTTATCCTATTACATGTATCAAGACAAAGATAAATATAATTTCATACGTGTGACCTGTCTCTTATAGATTGTGTGAATATTCTGAAAAATTAATTAGGCATCTGGCATATTAATTTATTTTTATTGAATGTATAATGTGAGTACGCTGTGGAGTTGAGTGCACGATACCATAGTATGCTACACATGAACAATTACATAGCATGCCATTAGTTGATGGCATCGTAAAATGCTCTCCTGCAAGTAATCTGTAGACACTTTATTTGATTGTTTTACAATGAAAAGTTAGGTTTTAAAATCCTCAGAGTAAAATTTTCTTGCAGAGAAGAATTCTGAGAAACCTGAATCAAAAATCTGAAAAGCTGTATAAACAAGTTATTTGATTTATTAAAGTTCTTACCAATTTTGAATAATGATAAAATTGAATATTCCATTCACTGAACCCATGAAACGAGACTATGCATAATTGAACAAACTAATTTACTACCCCCCCACCCTTAATCTCAGGTTGAAAACATCATTAAAATATGCGGGACGTACTGTATGCGTTGAGTTTTTATGAATTGAAATTGAAAAATGTTTTTTTTTTGCAAGGTTCTTATCTTATCATTTTATTTGATTCATATTAAAACAAATGAATTTTTGAACATCAATTTAGTTACTGTAATAATAGTTCAACGTTTCGCAAAAAATAAGTCAGCAATGTTGAAAAAAATGCACACTTTTATATTGCATTTCTTCATAACTATTGATCACAGTATGTAATGGTTGCTTGAATATTTTCGACTGATAAAAAATCAAGGCAGGAACCCACCTATTAAATACATATTGTTGACTATCTCTGTTACACTCGGTATATTATTCGATGAATAAGAACGCAATATTATTTTATTTAGATATTTAAATATTGTTTGCAGAACTATATTTCCGCCTTAATAATGCTTCGAAAATACGACAGTTTTTTATTTGCACTTTTTTTTAAATATTACTTACTTATATTTTTGTAGAACGTTGGATTTATCATTACAGTAACTTAAATCGAATATGAAAAATTAATTCCCTCTAATACGAGTCAATAAAACATTAAAATCCTTCAAATTTCAATTGGAATTTCTGCAAGGTTTTTATCATTTTATTTAAGCTGTATTGAAACGAAAGAATTTTCTGTAATTGATATAAGTTACTGTAATAACAATTAAACGTTTTATAAATAATAAGTCAGAAATATTGAAAAATCTCCTTAACTTTTGAAATTCAAGTGTAATAACTTTTTTTATACTTGCTTCCTAATCAATTTGATCTAATTTCTGATATCAGAGGAGACAAAAAGGTACGCAGAGATAATTTTTCTTGAAAAAATCGAATTGCGAAAGTTAAAAACCTTTTATAATTACTGTAGCAAAAATTTGAAGCATAGTTTCACCCCTAGGCCATTAGGGTTCGCTGTGCTTCTCCGAATTCGCAGTAAATACGAAGGGAGGGAGTATGTATTCAAATCGACCGACCGTGTGACTAATGACATACAAATATTACGACATAACGTGTCTATGAGACCTTTATAAACGTTATTAACCATATTTCCATTCCCGTGCGTGTCAGGGCTGAATACAATGCTATCGGCTTTTCACATATTGTCGTCGGGGGATACTTGTATCGAATATTTTTTCTTACTTCTTGTTCAGTCACATAAGAAATATGGTCCAATATCCTTAAACATACTCATAAATACATAATTCCATATGTAAAAATTATTGTATACTTGGGCTGAAATTTAAATGATTTTCATAGCCAACACGATAGCTTGTTGCAACGTTGAACGGGCACATAAAGAAGAAGAAGAAGAAAAATTTTCGTCACTTAAGATACCAAGACGCTAGATGGTAGCCGAAATGAAGCCGCTAGGGAAACTAACGCCACCAGATGGGGCTGTTTACATGATTACACAAACATAATACGATTTCGCGACACTTTTATTTTTTATGAAAGATAAATTTTAATCAAATCAAAATAAACGTGTAACCACTGTTTATTGAATAAACATTTTTCAACGCATACAAAAAAATAAAATTAGAAATATAGACATTTATAAAAATATTTGCGAGTTGTGTTACTAAATACTAAAAAGACAATTTTAAAAAATTATGATTATTTAAAAAAGTACGGACGTTACACGAAGTTACGGGGATAGACAGACAGACGGACGGACGGAAAGACGGAAAGACAACGACGTTATAATTATCGGATTTTAACGATGAAAAAACTAAACCAATACGTGATACTTACTTTTTAATAAAACTTATATCTAATGCTGTATTTATTCGAAAATATGAAAAATTTCTGTATTATCTACTTTAAGGTTAAATTAAAAAAAAAACAAAAAAAAGCTTATTGGACTTGCAATGTACTTATTGAAAAATCATGAATTTTTATCTTCATATATTATTAAATAAAACACATTTTAGTGTACAAAAAGTGACCCCACCCTTGGGAACATTAATAAAGTCGGAACCGACAAAACGATTTATCTATTACCGGCGTTCGTGACTGCGGGTAGTAAAGTGATGAACACAAATTTAACTGACTTTAATTGACCCTTCATTATATAATCATTTCGCCAGTAATCCCGTTCCACGTCTTCAGCAGCTTACAAATACAAATCCACCCCTAGAGAAACTGGTGAAAACGAAATATCATAATGTTATCTGCAGGTTTAAACATTTTTTTGCTTATAGTACAATTTTTTTTACTTAAAGCTTGCCTACAGTGGAACGAATATATTTTTCTTTCGTTGTTATTTAAATACTATATATGCTCATGCGGCTTCGCACGCGTAGTTTTTTAGTAACTTTTAGTCATGTTTTATCAATTTGTGTATTAACACTAACATAAATATATATGTCGTCGCTTTTTTTAGAACTTTTTGAATTATTTATAGAAAGTATTTAAATATGATGATATCGAAAGGAGAGTAACTGCGGGAAACAAAGTTAATGGTGCACTAAATGCAATTATGGCCAATAAGAATCTGTCAAAAGAAGCAAGACTAGCGGTACATAATGGCGTTCTAGTGCCAACCCTTATGTATGGAAGTGAAGCCTGGAATTGGCAAAAGAGGAATGAAAGTAGACTGAATGCGGTGGAAATGCGGTCACTAAGACGCTTGTGTGGAAAATCTTTGGTTGATAGAGTGAGGAATGAACAAATTAGAAGTGAATGCAATGCTGGCTGTAGTGTGGTAGATAGAATAAAGAAAGGAGTGCTGAGATGGTTTGGTCATGTGGAACGTATGAACGAGGAAAGGATGGTTAAGAAAATATATGAGGCGAATGTTGAAGGCAACAGGAATAGAGGGCGTCCGCGAAAGACCTGGCACGATCAGGTACTACAAGTATTTGAGGATGGCCCTGTTAAAAGCCGCAACAACCGTAGAACGTGTATGAGAAGATGTATGAATGTGGCCGAAGCAAAAGTGGTGTGCCAGGATAGAAGAGTGTGGCGTTCAATCCTCTCTGCCTACCCCTGCAGGGAAACGGCGTGATGGTTAGTTAGTTAGTTAGTTAGTTAAGGCAGCATTCGTAAAAAACGCCTCACTTGACCATTTTTTGTCGACTTTAGTTGTAAAATAGGTCACTACGAAAAGTCCTTTTATTTAAACGGGATAATATATAACCTATGTCCACCCTGTAAATCTATTTTGAATGTTGGTAAAAAAGTTTTTGAAATCGGATAAGTAGTTTCTGAGATTGTCTCCTACATACAAACATACAAACTTTACCTCTTTATATATGTAGTAGATATCCAATATGAAGTCACACTCATTTTTTTAAATTCACAACAAACAAAATCATTAAGAAAAATAATACAGAATAAAAACAAGCTTTTGTTTTGTCCGTGATTAAAATAATCTTAGAATAGTACCAGAAAGTACTCGTAGTTACCTGCCCGAAAATCTGAGATAAATTTGTATGAATGTATGAATGCATTGTTATCAACATCAAGTGGGTGTGCAAAATTTCAGCTGGATTGGATGACGACAAACGTGTTAATTTTCACTTCCAAGATTTTTCTAGAACAAATTATGAAACACCGACGGTGAAGTTAACATAAACGATTTAAAAATACGTTCGTGCATTATCAAAAGTGTGTAAAGATAAGAATGATTTTTTTGTGAAAACTGAATAATAATAAATAAGGGCGATTATGATAATAAATTATTAATTTTTCTGCTTTGACGGTAACCATATTTCAACAAAGCGCCCCTAAATGAGAATGCACCTTTCTATTTCAGCGACACTGACAAAAGAAACCTCATTTTGCCCTAGACAGTGACAAAGGAGTTCTTAAATCGCCGCGTCATAAAAAAATAATTGCAATTTAAAACGGTTTTGAACCCTTATTTATAGCATCAGACAAAGGTAAAATCCACACCTCAGGAAACTCACAATTCGATAACTTAAAGGTGTGAATACTATAAGGTGTGAATAACTTAAAATACGGAATTTTATTTTGGCAATAAAGTGGCATTCTTTAAAACGGCCCTCGTAGCCCAGTGGGTATGACACTGGCTTCCCACACCGAGGGTTCCAGGTTCGATTCCCGATGAGGTCACAATTGATCTATTTGATTTTGTGATTTACTCAATCCTGGGTGTTTTGTGATGTGTTTTCGCTTCTGTAATTGGGCCTCTTGGCCTGTTGAAGCGTAAATAAAAAATCAAATCAAAATCAAATCAAATCAAATCAAAACCGGTATTTGGTATTGAAAGTGAAAATTTTTAAATATTACTTTACTCACTTTGATATAAATTGTAAAAAGCTTTGTGTGTTTGAAGTTGGTTGAACGTATTAAACATAAATACAATTTTATGTTGACGTTACTATTGCGATTGCTGGAAAATTGCTCGCCAGGAAAATTGCTCGTCAACAATTGCTCGCCACTGGTAAATAATTATTTAATATGTTAATTATTTAATATAAATGCAAACAATTATATATAAGATGAAGCGGAATTCCATATGTAAAAATTTTTCATATAATTTGTTGATATGTTAATTTAGTTAGTTAAGACAATTTGCGTTTTACGTTTGTTTAAATAAGAGTTAATAACTATGTTAAATATGTAATAATGCAAATACTTCAATATAAGACAAAGCAGAATTACTCATGTCAAAGAATTTTATAAATTCCCGTCAAATTGAAAAGTAGTTTGGAGAAAATCAAAAATTTCTCTAAAGACAAAAATCCAGTATTGTGTTCTTGAAAATTTTCCGAATTTTCTTCCTCCGTATTCCGAATATTCCGAAATATTCCGAAACTATTTATACATTAATTATTAAGAAAAGTTATAACAATTTTATAAAAAATGTCTTAGATAAGTTTGAGTAAAATTGATAGTACTAAATGTTAACATAAGTCGTGTACATTTTTTTAAAAAGAAGAAAACAAGTCACAACAAAAAAAATTTACAACCATGTAATCAATTTTGTATTCTCATTTATTTTTGACAACCTATTATCAAAGTTATGCAAGTTTTTCAATGCTTTTCTGACAAAACCCATGCGATCTTGACTCGAAAAATTTAAACGAGAATACTTCTTTTTACTACCTTTGTTTCTACAAACTAGAGGCAATATTCATATTTGTGATGAACTTACAACAAATTGAATGCACTCACTTAAAAGTATAATTTAGAAGTATTTCAAAATAACTCTACTTATGTGCGACGCTTGCTTTTCGGGCCATTTTCCAAATAAAATATATGTTATTATTATTATTATAACTTGATTAAAACTCTTGTCTGGAGTGTGCTGATGTATGGCAGCGAAACATGGACCATCGGCCAGAGCATGTCCGGGAGGCTAGCGGCCTTTGAGATGTGGTGCTACAGGCGCATGGCGAGGATCCATTGGTCAGAACATATCCGAAACGACGAGGTGTTGAGCAGGGTGGGCGAAAAGAAGCGACTCCTTAACAGAATCGCCCAACAATGAGCAATTTTGATAGGCCATAACATAAGGCATGCGGGCCTGCTTTTTACCATCGTCGAGGGAAATGTTGAAGGCAACAATCGTAGAGGCCACCCGAGATTAAGCTACGTAGACCAGATTGAAGAGGCTAGCAGGTGACAAAGAGGAGTGTAGAAAGCGAGTGCTTGTTGCAGACCAATCCTAGAATAGCGTCCCAAAAAAAAAAAAAAAAATATATATATATACACGATATTTTGTCACTGCCAGTGAAAACCTATAATTGGCTTTTATGTTTATCATTCTTTGTATTTACTTAATTATTATTAGCTATGGATTTTCCAAACAAATATGAATAAATAAAAAATACTCTTTTTTGTCTAATCGACATTCCATTTTGAATGCCTTTAATTATAAAAAATATGAAATGCAATCTTACAAAACAAACAGAAAACACAATATTTTGAAGAGCAGAAAATGTTCTTTGAATGAAATAAAACCTTAAGAAATTTATTAAACTGCTAGCGCGCATTTGAAAAATTGAAACAATATGGACAATACGTAATATTTAGAATGAATTATAAACAAAGTTAAAAGAATATAAATTAAACGTGACCGCTAGTCTTTTAATACTCGTATTCCGAATATAAATAATCAAAATATTTTAAAATACAATTAATATCACCCACAACCTGAACTTTGTTCGCATGGTGGCTTGAATGAATCAAAAATTCGAAATGAAACATTTCGACCCCCATTTTCATGGAATATATTAACAAACCACAAAAGCATTCCTCGAAAACCCTTCAACGCAATGTTCTTAGAAACGTGTTTTTGTGTTGTTTTTCAACAGTAACATGACAAGCAATATATTTTTTTTAAATCGACGGAAGCAAAGCGATGGTACTGTGTCGCAAGCTTTTAAGCATGAAATGTTATAATTATAAAAATTAACGTAGGGGGCTCGTCAGCTATCTATTATATTTTTCTTCCCGATCGGACTTACAGTTCGCCAGCCACGATGTTCTGAAATTGACTGAAGACACATATTCATGCCGCTGAAGTAACCCGGACGTAAGTAACGACGGGCATGGTTGGCACAATCTAATAAAATATTACATAATATATATATGTATATATATATATATATATATATATATATATATATTATATATTATATAGATATCTATATATATAATATATTATTATGACATGAGGGGTCCTCATGACCTGACACTCCTCGTCACCACCAGTTATATAGGGGTATTCGTTCCAGCCCCGGGAAAAGAGACTGATCAATATCTACACGACTCTCAAATCTCTTTTCGGATCCTGGCTGGAACCCACCGATAAATCACCGATTCTTCTATCACAGAATGTTAGTTTACTTAGTAAAAACTACTACCAGATTTAAGGTCTCTTCGTCTCTTCGTCAGGACCAACACTACACTACTATATTCACAACACTATACGCCACAACCATAGTATTATTAAACTTCCACCAATATTTATCACATGCGTGTTAATCTTGTTAGAGACAAGCATGCACTAGCTAGCCTACAGAACAATTCTTTTATAGTTCGAAATAAGGAATAAAAGACGAAATGAAGTTGTAAGTTGAGTAACCACAGGGAAAATTCTTCAAAAATAGCGAGCAAAAGAAATAAATATTAAAAAACCGGCACGAAGCTACGTATTACTGATTCGAATAATGCTTATAAAATGCTATCTGACCAACAGATTCGAAAAATAACTAAAAATGCTGCCCCTTTTCTGAAAATCTTCCCTTGGGTGTCTTCTTGATATTTATTTTTGCAAAAAAAAAAAAAATATATATATATATACTGCTGGGGCCATTGTTGTTTATAATCTTCATTTCCGATATTCACGATTGCTTTCGTCACTCTAATGTCCTAATTTTTGCTGACGATATGAAAATTTTTAAACCAATTTCTAGTATTTACGATTCGTTCAATCTACAAGATGATTTGCTACGGTTAGATAATTATTGTAAATTAAACAAACTTGATTTGAATCCCTCAAAATGTTATTGTGTAGTTTTTACACGCAAAAAGAATATAATACCATTTAACTATATACTAAAAGGAGAACAATTAGAAAAAGCTACATCAATCAGAGATTTAGGGGTGATCAATGATAGAAAATTATTATACGATGAACATATCGATTCTATTATAAGTAAGGCTTATAGGGCTTTAGGTTTCATCATGAGAATGTCTAAAGATTTTAAGTGTGTAAAGACATTGAAAGTACTTTACTGCACTTTTGTCAGAAGCAAACTCGAGTATGCAACGCAAGTATGGAACCCCCAGTATATGATCTATGTAAATCGGTTGGAACAAATTCAAAAAAAAATTATTCGCTTTCTCAACTTTAAATTCAATTGCGTTTCTGACGACTATGACAGTTCATGCAAAAAATATCACATCCTACCTTTATACAGACGTCGGGAAATAGGTGATTTGATGTACCTACTAAAAATTGTATCAGGCAACGTCGACTGTCCTGAACTATTAAATAGACTAAAATTCCATGTTTCCTGTAGATCTCGTAGACACAACCCAGTCTTTCACATTGATTTTACCTCATCCAACTATCGTCGTAATTCATATTTCTTGAGGGTATGCGATGCATTCAATAAACTGATAAGATTATTGGATATTGATCTGTTCGAGTGCAGCCACACAAGATTAAGAAAAATTTTGAGTGCTGAATTTTTTTCCACGTAATAATTAAGTTTCTTTTTCTTTTGTTTAAATTTTTTATTCTTTCTTTCTATATAATTAATATGCCCTAGTATATCATAAATATTTATCATTACTGACATATTTCTGTTTGTTTAAATTTTTTATTCTTTCTTTCTATATAATTAATATGCCTTAGTATATCATAAATATTTATCATTTCTGACATATTTCTGTTTGTTTAAATTTTTTATTCTTTCTATCTATATAATTAATATACCTTAGTATATCATAAATATTTATCATTACTGACATATTTCTGTTTCTTTAAATTTTTTATTCTTTCTTTCTATATAATTAATATGCCTTAGTATATCATAAATATTTATCATTTCTGACATATTTCTGTTTGTTGAAATTTTTTATTCTTTCTTTCTATATAATTAATATGCCTTAGTATATCATAAATATTTATAATTACTGACATATTTTTAAATGTGGAGACCTGTAATTGGCCATCTATATTGTATCAATGTTTTCTATGCTTTTTTTGTGCTGTTTGTCTTCCATAAACATTAAATAAATAAATATATATACATTATATATAATATATATATATATTATAGAATATATATATATATAATTATATATATAAGGACCTAATATATATAAAATTCGCATTTCATGAGTGTTCCAAACTTTCTCCATTCAAAATTTTCAATATTTAAACTATAAATTGTGGAGTTCTTTTTCGCATAAAATAATAAAGAAAACACATAATTATATTGAATAAGTAGATACCTAATATAAAAACAGTTCCAATTTTGAAGACATTTTCATTATACTGCATTGCCAAATTATTTGATAGATATTTTGGAGGAAACAAGGGGTAGAAAAGCAAGAGCAGCTGTATCCCAAAAAAATTGAATGCAAGTATCGAGGATTATTAATTTATATTATACTGAATTCGATATTTTATATGTAACCTGATTTTGGAAGGGATAGGTACGTAAAATCTAGAATTCGGTACATTTTAAATTATTAATCCTCGGTGACTGCATTCAAAACATTTTTTTTTTAGATATTTCTGCCTTTTCTTTTATACCCCTCATATATGATGATATATAAGGGGTATAATCTTCTCCTAATTATATGAAAAATTCACGTTTACAAAGATTGTATAAGGTTGGAAACGAATTAAATTAAACGGTATAAATAGCATTGCTGTTCTCAGAAAAACAAGTGTGCATGAAAATTTTATGCAAATTAAGTACCTGTGACATTTATATTGTTCATCATTTGATTCTTTTGCCTTATCTGTTTTATCTTTTAATAATTCGTTAAATGTTTTGTATATCAATTTGCAGTTTTTTTCATAAGCTGTGTTAATTAATTAATTCATTAATAAGACCACTTTTTCTTTATCAACACGTTTCGGAAGCAATGGTCCCTTAATAAAAATACAACGAATATTATAAATTAAAATTGAAAGCATTGACATTAATAAAAACAAAAAATAAACAGACGAGAGTTGAAAAAGTAATTTTTGGAAACAAAAATCTATTGATATAAACAATGGTTTGGAAATTTAGAAATCCAAACACGACATTTACAGTTAGATAAATTAGAAATTAGATAAAGTGTTCAAAGCATATATCATAAATGAAATATTATAAATATCCAAATGCTTTTTGCAAATGCTTTTTAACTTCTTTTCACAATAGTTTTTAATTAGTTATTCAGCTCTCATATATTAAGTTTCTGATTTTTTAATGATTATAGGTATATCCAATTTTAATTTTTGTACAAGTTGTAAATTTATGAAGGGATATTGGCTGCGAAACGTTGTATTCAATAAAAAGTGTATTTATTCAAAGTTTTTTCATTCTGTTAATATAAATTAAACTTTCACATGAACCAAAATTATCGCAAAATCATTAGTGTTATGACTTAAACAGTGAGGCGTGAGTTTCATTAGCGTCCTTTCGGCTGCCATCTAGCATAGCGTAGTGTTTTGGTAGCATTATGTATTTTGTCAATGTCGTGTTGTTTGTTTTATATGCTTGTATTTTATTGAGGGATGCCAGAGAAGATTGACAGATGATTAAGAGATAGCAGATCGGGGCTGTATACGAAACTCCGATCTGCGAAACTGCGCTAGGAACCTGGAACTATTTAGGGCTTTTCTACAGGTGTGGGTCCCCAGGTGGGACATTCTCAAGGGTCCCAATAGCTAGTCGGAGATCAATGAATTAGTGCTTTTGCTGCTCCTGGATTGTATGTGTCGGCCGTGGTGCGTGCGCGACAGTCATATGTTTTTCTTTCTGTGCTGTCCCCCTTTTTGCCCCGTAAGGGAGAGCTCTCTTCCGGTCCCTTAGTTACCCCGATCTGTTTGAATATTGTATTCATTTTTTTCTTTTTCTATTTATGTTTTGTAATATATTTGTAATCTGTGTTCAATAAAGAATTGAATAGCCGGGATAATTGGGACAAATTTTGGATGGCAGCCGTTCGGCTCACTTATTTTTTACAATAGCAGGACGCACGTTTGCTTTTAGCATTAAAAAAACGCCAAATCAGGCGGCGATTGAGAAGGACCAAAATAGGAGCTTTTGCTTTCAAAAAGGTCCTCATTACTTGTATTTAGTGTTTTGTTTTTAAAATACGAATAATGCAACCATAGTTATTATAGTGTTGTTGAATAAATTAATTAATGTTTTATCATTCGTGTTTTTAAACTTTTTTTATTTTATTTATTTAAAAAACAGTGTAAATTGCATTATTATATTTGAAAAATATTTTATAAGTATTTAAACGCCCAGCAGAGAATAAATAAACAAACAAATAAAAAAAGAATAATTACATTTTCAATACATTCTCATACCAGTCTTCCGTGTTGGAAACGCAAACACACGCTGTAATCATAATAAACGAATTCTCGCTATTTTTAGGGA
The DNA here is from genome assembly GCA_016648135.1 of Agrypnia vestita. NCBI lineage: Eukaryota > Metazoa > Arthropoda > Insecta > Trichoptera > Phryganeidae > Agrypnia > Agrypnia vestita. Next base: position 62,282 of record JADDOH010008004.1, on the reverse strand, counting down.
TTGTGTCAATATTTTTGACAGGGCGTACAAAACAAATATGATGAAGTGATCCAGGGTAGTTTTTGTTAGGGTGGGCCAAAAAATATCCTACTTTCCTCAGAGGCTCAGCAATATAAAGATGCAAAATGATCTCAAAATAACACGCTTGGAATATCATTATATTCTGATAAGTTTATCTGCTCCAGATTGAAATCGATTGTTCGTTTTTTTCGAGAAAAATTCCAACCATTACCTAATCTTAATTTTTTTCATATAATTCTTCTTGATTACAGGTCGGTATGTGATTGCTGAAAATTTTTCATAGCAAAAATTGAAGAAATATGGTCAAGGGCTTCCATTCCTACTATAAAATATATGTTGTGGAAGGAATTTTGCGCTATTTGAAATATCGTCACGGGACGTGGCTTTAGGAGACGAATGAAAACACTGAAAAAAAAAAAGTTTAATTTATTACCAAAGGAAGTCACTGGACACGAATTTAATTATAGTACCGTTCTTAATTTAATAATCAATTAATGTCTCTAGAATATTAGTGTACTGTTTCTTAATTCGCACTAATTAATTAATTCATGTACCTGTAATTCCTAAATCTTACACAAACCACTCTAAAATCTTTTACTTATATCTAAAAATTCTGATTTTGTATCGCTCTAAACACGTCTCACACGTCGGTAGGTACTTTATCGCCGGTCAGCCTCCGCACTGAAATCGCTCGTTAGGTAGGCCCTCTTAATTTATTGTCACAGGGTCACGCTAAATCACTCATTCGCTAAAACTACACCACATGCACTTCTACACTCTTCGTTTTCGAGAAATTTCAGATTTATTTCTGGTGTATTTTGGTGCTTGAAGATTTCTTCCAACATATTCCAGAATGCTTCTACAATCTCGTGACGGTCGGCCATATTCTGTAAAAAAACAACTTTATTATTTTGGTGATTGTTACACCAACACTCAAAAAAAGACAAGACGTAGATTTACGAGATTCAATCTTATTTCAACACTCAAAAATAGATGGGAAGTGGAATTGATAAATTTACATTCACAACTTTTGCCATTTTAGACGATATATCGATATTTTGTTACGCATGTATGGATTGTAATGTCGGACCTCCACAACGTCTGGGTAAAATACCTGTTCATTTGACGTCGAAACAAAATTTACATATATCATCACGCAAATCGTGCAAATCGTCAAATCGAGTTTCTAAAATATGATTTTTAGATGAAAATTACATAAAATAATTACTAATATTATTTTAAAAGTTGGCAGAAATCACGTTGTTCCATAAATATCAACTAATATATCCATCCAAAGCTTTGAAATATTAAATCAAAGCCAATATTTTCACCACATAGATAGAAATATCAACATTTGACAGATGTCTTGACGTTTCTCTATATTTGAGTGATGGGGAATCCCAAATAATAATCTTATTATTTTCAGAATGCTGCCGAATATATAGGGTGTAACAGAGCTAGTCCCACAATACTTCACAGGGGGATTCCCGCCTTGATTATGAGTCTAAAATGTTCAAGCTACCATCACCTAATATCAATAGTTATGGAGTTACGTATCAACGTTGAAGTATCATTACATAACTTATATCGATAACTAAAAATACATTCGTTTCAATAAAAATGAAACAAAAAATTCCAATTGGAATTAGAAGGTTTTTAACATTTTTTTCTTGTATTAAAGGGAATGAATTTTTCATATTCGATATAAGTCACTGTAATGACTTTTGCAAAAAAAATTTTGGAAAAAATGCTAACATTGATGGCGCATATTTCCTTATCTATTGATATAAGGTCATGGTTGCTTGGAATTAACCTGTAAAGTATTATAGACTAGCTCTGTTACACCTGTACATCCTTAATTGCAATTATTTTAGAGATCGAGAGATGGCGTAGCTCGCCGTCAAATGGGTTGTAGGAAAGCACACCTGGAATAAACGTCGCCATCTGTCGAATAGCATTGCAAGGTCGCAGCTGAGAAATAAGCCCTTATCTGCACAGGTGTTCGCGACACACGGGCCAGGTCGATAATGCAGACTATTTTTGACGCAAGTCAATAGTTATGACGCGCAAAGTCCTCGGCACCTACGTGTACGCGAGCAGATGGCCATGCTATTCTTAGGCCACGTGGGTGAGAATTTTGCAGGCTGCTGCGCTGTCATGGTCAATATTTTACCAAAAAAAGAAAAAAATATTTATTTATTTATGTGTGTGCATACAGAACGTATGTAGCATACCATAAATATGGACAAAAGAGTTTTAACTATTTTGGACCAAATTAATTAATTGCATGCTTGTTGAATTAAAGCAGTCCGGGCTAACCACAATTTACAACCCTAACATAAAATACAAAATAAAACAGTGGATCCGTAACAAGAGGAGAGATAAAATAGGCACACTTACTCAAACAAACTAATACACACTATAACCTCATATACATGATGTATTTTTTATTATGTTACTTTAATATATCTACAATACTTCATAAAATACAAATAATTATTTTATTATATATCTACATACTATGTTTTGTATCTATATACCATTGTAAACTTTAACTATCTTAACACAGATATTTCTAGAGAGACAGGTACAGTCCAACCAAAATTTTATATTTAAATTAAATAGAAATAAACAAATAAATTAAATAAATAAACCGTAGAAAAAAACACTCCTCCACCAAGCCGTCTTTGCTATTATTTACTATCAGTTTAAACAGTAGTAAATTACTTAATCACAAATGCAATACACATTTTAAAATACCTCAGATATTTATAAAGAAACAAATAATATAAAAATGCACATAAAAAATTAATTGAATTAAACATTATATTTACGATCAGGAGAAAAATGAAAAAAGTCAACAAAAAAATGTGTCATCTTGTCCTCGTAGGGTGGGGACCCAAATACTCGATAAAGTGCTTCCATATTCCCCTGCCTTGCGCTGCTTCTGCAAGAGTCAACCAGTCTAGACCCATTCTCTTTTCAAAACAGAATGGGTCTGGGTCGCTCCACCAAATAGCATTTTTTTGACATTTTATATTATTATTTTATCTAGTTTGAGATATAAAAAAATAAAGTTAATTTAAAAAATAAATGTTTATGAAGTATTTTTTTACGGGTGTACGACTAGTCATCAGCTTACTGCTAATGAATGATGTAGTATTTTTTTTACCATATTAAAAATGACTATAAAATTAAACACAAATTTTCTAGTGGTAGCATAAATTAGCACAATCATGTTCACAAATTATAAAATAATGTCGATTTCATGCAAATGCCCAAATTCATTATTAGTTATCTTTTACATTAAAGTGGATATGACAATAAATTTTTTATCTCCTATGAAACTGTAATCTATCATAATAACATATATGTTTATAATAAAAATAGCATTTATTAATACCCAATAATTGAACTTTAATTCTGTACGATTAAAAAGCCGTGTAATTAAAAATTAGAATTATTATTTATAGCTGTAACCTTGTAATTTAAATTTAGACTGTTATTGTAGAATATGGCTGGCAAAACCGCTTTATTAATGAGAGAAGCGGGAAGAAAGAATATCTCTGTCAACTTCTAAATATAGTAGCATTAAAAAACATGGGATATATGTCTTCTACAGATGGAAAGAGAAATAAATGGAAAATTCGTTTTATGGAGATGGAAACACAGAAACATATTGATGCAAATGGACCTGAATGCAGTTTGCCTTATCAACACTTATAATTGAATTGCAAATCGAGGAATAGTAAAAGCAGTGTGAAAGGGATAGAAATATTGTGTGTGAAAAAATATTTGTTATTGTTTATTTTCTTGCTAAATTAAATGATTTTTAAAAATTACCCATCTACCTATCATTTGAAATGAGAATTAGTTTATTATTTTTTCAGTCTTATTTATTGTTTATTTAAATTCAGCCACAATAATAGTTTTACTTTCCTAATATTTTAAACTAAAAATGAAATGAGTAATGAAATGGGCTGGTGAATGAATGGTGAAAAAGTCTGCATGCTTCTTTCAATACTCTGAGAATTGGGTTTTACTTTGGACAGCATTCATAATGGGCTTAATTTTTGAAAAATCATTTAGCGCGCACGTCATGACGCAAGTCGGTTCCAAACAGTAGTAAAGCACGCACTTTCAATAAAATAATAATTATATTTTCATCAATATCAACCTTTGGTTAAGTGTCATAATATTCTTGAATAACCTGTTTTATTTTGTAATGAAAATAACGCTGTCTCAGAATCGACATTCATTTTTCGTTTAGCCATCCAATTAATTCTGTATTTTCGAGAATGTTAAAAAAAATTCCTCTCAAATTAAATTGTTATATAATTATTTAATGTTTATATTAGTAAATATCAACATTAATTATATATTAGTTAAATATAAAATAAATGTTATAGTTTACGATTGTAAAACAAAAATAAATATTTTCAGATACAACAGTAAACGTAGGGACCGTTGAATTGTCACAATAAGAAATATGGGAGTTTACAAATGAGTGGAAAGAATCGGAGCGTCATCCGTAGATCGTATTTTTCTATGGATTTTGTTCGCAGCTGGCGGAAAGTACTGCCAGGCATTAGCGTAATTTCTATGCATATTTTTTCGAATCGTTAAAAAAAATAGGCCCATTTCGAGGAAATAGATTGTTCAATTTTATTCTTATCTTCCAGATAACTGCGCCAGGGGGAATCAGCAATCTATCCTCCCTCTCCCGTAAACTAACCCGATATCAACTGACTCTGCTCCCAGCAGGCGTTGCGAACAAAAATAAATAGTTTCTTCCGATACTTTAGATAAACTCGTGGAAATTACCCAGATAAATTAACGCATTTGAAAGGAAATCTCACCTTGTGTACACACCCTTCAGTGGAGAAAGTTTTAAAACCCGAGGGAAATTTCCTTGAAAATGGAAAATCTTTCACACGCCCCAACCCTCTCCGATTAATTACGATTCAGGAAATTTTTGTGGCGTTGAAATTTTTTTATTAACAATTAAATTATTAAGGGATTCACATCACGCTGAACCTGCAAATATGGTAAAAATTAGGCAATTATTCACAAGGAGGTAATTGATTACCACTCATATTATCTTCATTTGTCTGTCTAGACGGAATTTTATAATGACCCGCTTTTCATCGTCTAATAGAGTTGACTCTGATTCTGCTTGTCTGCTGATTCATGTATTGTCATCGAGAATACGAGTTGACAGACATATTCTTGAAGACAATACATGGAATCAATTATCACTACTAAATCAATTAATAATTAATTAATATATGAAAGTTTTGTATGGGAAATTAGTTAATGAACTCACTAAGAGACGGCAATAGTTTCGTCACTGTGTTTTGTAAGTGATTTTGTATGCTGGGTAATATTAATACTAAAAAAAGAAAATTGTTTTATATTAAACTTTTTTTTTCATATTGTATGATAAAAAAAGTGCTTCATCACTGAACTCATTTGGATTGTACAGTCATGACGGATACATGCCCAAAATTATATTGAAATATTAATGCCATAAAATTTTGTATCAAAATAAGCCAATTAAATGGATAGTAAAAATATTTTACTGTATTTTATTTCTATTTAAAGTTTTCCGAGTTTAAAAAAACATCCTTCACATAGTTGACAACTACAATCAATGGTACTAAATAAAATTTAACATAATCAGGAAAACCTTTTCTTCGGTATTTGTATTAATTATCACTGGCATTTAGATTGGTACGATTAAAGTTTTTACATACAGAATAACAACCAGTTTTTGTTTTTTAGCAATTTTAAATAAAGAGGTAAATTCTTAGGGGTCCATAATTTAAACAATTTTAGAATAGAACCAGACAGTAGGCACTTGCTCAAATATCTGAGATAAATTGTATTTTTTTATATGCGTATGTATATATATGAACCGAAATGTATGTAAGAATGCATTGTCATCAAGTCGATGTGAAAAATTTCAGCTCGATTGGATAGCGGAAATTGTGATAATTTTCACTTCCAATATTTTTATTATATGCGTGTGTATACGTGTGACCCGAAATGTATGTAAGAATGCATATCATCAAGTCGATGCGAAAAATTTCAGCTCGATTGGATAGTGGAAATTGTGATAATTTTCACTTCCAATATTTTTCCACAAGATCGGGGATGAAGTAAATATAAAATATTTTAAAATATTAGACGTCATTAAAAAGGGCCCCATTTTTTGGAGCTTTTGGTCCCATATCAGTACCGCACAGCAAAGCAATTTAGATAAAAAATAGGTGTCGCTTTGGAGTCGCAGACGTTGCGATCTGTAGATGGTACATCGTGGAAGAAAACCTTAAAGTTAAAATTAGTTGGCGGTCTATTACCGCAATAGCCCGGGCAAGTTTTAATTGTTTCCGAATTGTTTGTAAACTTCTATTTATAAACTTTTTAATTATTATTGAAAAATGTCGGAAAATCAGTCAGCTGACGACGTTGTTTGGTTTTAAATTTTTGATAAATTTTTATTTTTGATTGAATTCATGAACAGAAAAATAAATCATCAATATCTAGTCATTTGTCACATAAAGCATGATTTAGTGGTTGAGACACTCATAAGCATTTAGATTAGTTAATGATAGTGAGAATATTGATGTGACACCACAGAACATAAAATTATAAAGAGTTTATTTGGGCGAGGAGACTGGGGCACAGTGGAAGTACGTCCCCCCGCGCATATATTTTAGACGTATGTATAATGTAGTTAAAGTATTCATTCTTGCATAATTAAATTTCCTAGCATACAAAGCGCTTTTTTTTAAATACTTTTAATTTTATTTTTAAAAATTCTTTCAAAACTGAGTTTTTGTAAGTAGTCTGAGTAAAAGTGAAAGCGAGATTTATTTATTACGAAATTATATTTATAGAGAGTATTTACTTTAACCCTTTTATAATTGTTTTAAGCTAGTGGTTATTTTTAAACATTATTAATGAAATTATTTTTTCTAGTTTAAACAGAATTATATAAAATTAATATTAATTTCATTCAAATTTAAGAATCATATATTTCTTTAACTTCATCTTATAACAAAACTAATCCACAGTATTCTACAGACGGATTCCTGCATTGATTACGAGATGAAAATGTACAAAATCTATCTTATATCAATAGTTATAGAGATATGTGATTTCAACATTTGCATTTTTTTTCAATATTTCTGACTGAAAGTGAAAATAGATTTTTTTGCAACGTTATTATCATTAACTTGTATTGAAGTAAGTTAATTGATATAAGTTACGTAATGATATAATATTAGAGAACACATTCTTATTGTGAAGTTAAAATTTCAGAAAAAAGTTCTGTGAATTTTTAAAACCAAATTTATTAATCAATTAGAAAAGACATACAGATAAATAAAATCAACGAAAAAATATAAGGCCGCTACCGGGACTCGAATCATGGATCTCCTATGTATCCGGGGCAGGTACGTTAACCAATGATTAAAAAAATAGATAATGTGTATTAATTAATTAATAATAAAAGATTTACATATAAGTTCGATTTATTGACGGAAAATTGCGAGGCCGCTGTGGCGCAATTGGTTAACGCACCTGTCCCGGATAGACAGGAGATCCGTGGCTCGAGTCCCGGTACCAGCCAAATATTTTTCGTTGATTTCATTTTTCTGTGTGTCTTTTTTAATTGATTAATAAATTTGGTTTTACCGCAATGATGTGTCAACGCTTTGCAAAAAATAAGTAAAAAATGCAAAAATTTATATTGCATATAAATTTCCCTCTCCAGACACAAGAGTTAGTCTCTTTTTGGAGAGGTACAATGATAAAAAAATTCTGTTCCAAATTTTTTTTATGTGTCAAATATGTAAATATATAAGATTTGTATTAAAAAAAAATTCAAAAAAAATATATATCTCCGTGACAATTGATATTAGATCGTGGTTGCTTAAACATTTTTCACTCATAATCAAGGCAGAAATCCTCCTGTAAATTATTTTGGACAAGATCTGTTACACTCTGGATCTCAAACATTAAATAATTTAACTGCAAGCAATTCGTTTCCATGTGGAATTAAGTAAGCTTAAGTTACTGTGGAATTTGTTATGCAAAATGGATCGATAAGATGCCTAGTCGCCTAGTGCACGGAATAGTGTCTGAGTATAATTTCTTATTTTAAGGGTAGCATCAATAAGTGAGGAGTTGCGGTGTGGAACATCGCAAAGTTCGGAACACGAACAGCCAATAAGGTTTTAGGGGTGTGTTGCGGCGGGGGCAGGTTGTTACGTGGCGGGGTGAGGGGTGGAAACCTCTCGTGTCTGCCAATAATGATTACACTATTTCACTGCTGTAATTTTACCTGCTACCGTAATGTTTCGAACACTTTGATGGCCAGAAAATAATATCGTCAATTTACAATTATCTTACACTTTCTGACGCGGTTTTCTATGGTCTAATTTAAGAAAAAATATGTTCATATGTTCTTTTAATTCCCAAGTTCGTTTAGTTCAATTGCTCAGGGCGAAAAATCTGATTTCGTTGTTCCGTATTACGGAGGGAAGAGAGTTCCACGCCTTTGGGCCTGCCACCGCTTATTCCCGTTAAATAAAATTAGTCTTCTGGCAGTGGATGATCGGTTCTACAAGCCTTCCTACAGCTGAAGTTATAGCTGACCTCAGAGTTTGGCGTCTATTGTTTACGTCATCTGAAATCAAAGCTCTTGAAGATACAAAGACGTCGTGTTATAAGTCGCCTTTTACATTAACCAACACAACTTTAACTCGATTCTTTGAGGAAAACTAAGCCAATGTAGTTCACGCAAAAGGGACGTTACGTGCAAGAATGTTGATGCTCCATATATTATTCTTGCTGCTGCATTTAGAATGGACTGCAGTCTATCCAGCTGAAACTGTCCAGCATAAATGCTATTACAGTAGTCCACACGTGACACCACAAATGCATTTATGAGTAAACGGGCGGCCTCAGGGAAAAGGTGTCTCCAAATATTTGTATTCTCTCTCAGTTGATAAAAGCGTGTACTTATAGTTTTAATTGATATAAATTTACTTTGTTAAAACCACTTATTTATTGAAAAAAATTCAACATGTTTCGAAGCCAATGGCTTCCTCGTCAGGATAACAAAAATAATATTTAAAAATCGAAGTATAGATCAAAATATTAAAAAGTTATAAATGGAAAATGATAATATAAAGTACCTACTTAGCATGAAAATAAATTTAAAAGATAACTATTTGCAAAAAGGACCTGATAATTTATAACATTCAATTCCTTTTTGCAAATAGTTATCTTTTAAATTTATTTTCATGTTAAGTAGGTACTTTATATTATCATTTTCCATATATAACTTTTTAATATTTTGATCTATACTTCGATTTTTAAATATTATTTTTATTATCCTGACGAAGAAGCCATTGGTTTCGAGACATGTTGAATTTTTTTCAATAAATAATTGGCTTTAACAAAGTTAATTTATATCAATTATAAGTATGTTACCACAAAATTAAATTGCTATATTTGAAGAAGAACTTATAGTTATACTTATTTGTGTACAGTCACAATGAAATTTTTGAAGTATTGTACTTTTGAAGCTAATAAGCCAATTAGCTGCATGAAGCTAGCTGCCTGTTCCTTGTTCGTGTGTACTTCAGAATTGTGCGGAGGCAGGTGAAAGTTAGATCATTTATATTTTTCCCCCAAAAATTATTGCTAACGAGAGAGAAGAGGGTAGTATAAGTCATTTTGTATAATTTATTTATCCAAAGTAAGTATCGCAAATGAAGGGAAGATCGAATAAAAAGAACAGGTCGTTTATGTTATAACTGATGATGAGAGGGACTGCTCCTCTCAAAACTATAGTATTAATTCAATAACTCATATTGTGTGTGTAGTATAAAGTTTAAATAAAAATTATATTTTAAATTAGACCTGTCTCTACTTCACTGAAAGTCACACTTCACGGCGTTTGGCGTTTGATGTTTGAAGGATTGAAGTAGATATTTAATTATAAATGTACGTAGTGGAGTAAAATGTAGTACTATATTGTACAGAGTGGACCCATCATGTATTAAAAAAGTATTCAGTGATAGGATACAATAAATGATGCTCCAGTGCTGTTAGGTTATTTTTACTTCCTTTCTTTTATCTCGTAGTGTCTGCTTGCTTGCTTGTCTGACGAAAAAACGTAAGATCGATTTTTAACGCTTTTCCCGTGATCAAATCGAGCTGAAACTTTGCAGGCAGACTTGTGGCGACGATAAAAATCATCTATCAAATTTTCGTTTAAAAAAATTAATAATTATAGGATAATTTTGGATTTTTCGAAATTTTAAAGGTTTTTTCAAATTGGAATCATTCTATATGAGTAATTAGCCCGACGCGTGTAAAGGCACGAAACCTGATTCAAATCGAAAGGGAATATTGTAAAATCTTGATTTTTATGGGTTAGTTTTTTTAATATTTGGGGGTCCGATAGAACGCTGGTAACATTCGGAGCCGAGCGGGTTTTGTCTACAGTCGTGCATTTTGCCATAATTTTACGTGAAAACGGCAGCATTTGAACGGGAACCTATTAAAGTCACGTGGGTAAAAGGAAGGAACAAATTGCAGAACGAAGCTCCCACTATGCAATGTTCATTAGCCAACGAGCTGGACATTAAAAAGGAATAAGAAAATGCAGCCATCTTAATTAAGTCTTAGCTGCTCGATTCTTTACATACTTTTTTCTGAAGCCGCTTGATTGCTTTTTGTGAAGTACTTGGTCGATGAAACGGGTCAAATGCTTGGAAGTTATGAAGATAATTCAGAGAAACGTTGTTAAAAATCGGGACCCTGGAAAAAAACTTACGGCTGAAAAACAAGAAGAATGTTGAGTTTTTCATAGTCACAAAGGATTTGAAAACTAGATAAAAATATATTCTGAATGCGGCAGTACAGTTTATTTTTAAATGAGACACTAACAATAAATACACGGGAACATAAAGAAAAATACATTATCTATTTCAAACTTAACCCAACATCACAAATATTTTTCATCTTTTTTTCTTTTTTAAAGAGGCCATCACACACAACAATCACAAAAACACCCAAGCTCGAGTAAATCACCAAGATTTATTGTGGCCTCACCGAGAATCGAACCCGGACCCCTCGGTGTGAGGAGACAGTGGCATACCCCTTGGGCTACGAGGGCCGACAGTTATTTCATCATACATTCTGACATTTGAGAGGCTTTATCTAAGGACAAATTGTGAATCATAGATAAAATTTACTTTACGAGTATTTTATTTGTAGACAAAACCAAATGTTCACGCGAATCATAGACAATAGAAAAAAAATGAAAACTAATTATTTTTCGTATTTTGTTAAAATAGATGGAAAACGTGTGATATCTCTACTCGAGTTGAATAAACCAACTATAAACTAATTATTGATTTACTAAATCTTCTCCTCTCACTGTACAGACGGTAAATTGTGTTTTGTTAGCGGCCGTAATGTGCTGTATTGCTCCTATGCTGCTCCGCGGTATAGCATGTTTGCCATGTACCATTAAAAAAGCCAACCTGGCGGCGATCGAGCAAAACTAATATGGGAGCCTTGGCTCGCAAAATAGTCCTGGATAAGCGATGGCCGATTATTTATTAGGACTTGTGCTGCGCCGTTTAATAGCTGTGGATGTAATATTTTAAAAATATAATTCCTTTATTATGAGTTGGTATTATCGAAAGTATAAATCTAATATAAGTTTTTCCAGAGTTGGATTTTATAGAATAGTCTGGCAAGCTAATATCATGGCACAATGGATGTTAGTCGTCCACATCTTGTCAAACGAGCTGACTTAGTATAGACCCGCCGGCCAATTGTATGAAACCATTGCTACTCTGATTTCATCCATTTCATCAATACTTGACGACTTTTAAAATATTCCAATATTATTTTATTGTCAAAAGAAGAATATCAAACGTAATATAAGAAAATAATGATGAAAAATAATGTTTTTACATATATATATATATATATATGTAAGTATGTTTTAAGAGCATACCTACATATAAAAACTTTATATATACAATAAAAAAAATATATTGCTTATTATTTCACTTAAATATTGAAGTATCATTACCAGCTGCGAAGGTAAAATGAAATAATAACTCGTAAACACACTTGTAAGTAAAAATCACATATTTAATGTAATGGAAATTATTTTAAAGTAATAAAGTAAAAACAGTAAACTTTTACTATATACTTCAGCCGCGAGTTAAGGCTGTGTGTACAGCAGCATTTAGCGTGTAGTTAACGATAGTAACCGACAGTGCTATATAGAGAATTATATTTAATGATTAGAAATTTAAATATTCAAAATAAGCCAATATATAGGGTCTTTCAAATCAACACAATACAAATTTTGTTGTTTCGAAAGTTTTGAAGATAAGTGACTTAAGGCGATCGTGTAGCAGAGTGAGCAAATTTCACAATTTTTTCTCATAATTCTCTTGCGTTTTTTATCACATTTTTGTATGGAAATATCTCATTTTTAAATTTATTCATCAGGTTACATATATTTTTAATATGAATATTATATTAAAATGTCACAAACTAAATTATATAATTGATTAAAAAATTACCAAACCTTCGATGTTTTAAAAATAAAGAAAATGGCTCCACGTTGTGGGCCTTTCATGACTGAATGGCCTGTTAAGATGTCTTTTTTATTCAATAATATTACAAAGTAAATTTTTATCTTAAATTTATTACAATTATGAAAAAATTTGTTAGTTTGTTTACATGCAATTTATGTTTTAAAAAACACTTTATTTTAAATTATTTTTATTTTTTGTGTGTTTTTTTCAATCCTTTTTGATAGTTTATAACTTTTTTCTTTAATAAATTAAAGGAATAGACATTATTATTTTAAAATTAATACAAACAAAATCAAAAAATTATTCTCGATTTCAGATTTTAGCAATTAAATCAAGGCACTGCGTACTGTGTTATAAATACGTTGCGTCTTGATTAAATATCTAAAATCAGGAATATCGACAAAGATTTTAATTTTTATTTTTTTATTTTAAAATTATAATATCTATTCTTTTGACTATTGAAGTAAAAAGTTGTAAACCATGTAAAAAGAGTTGAAAAAACCAACAAAAAAATAAAATATTTTTAAAAAAACAGTATTTTTTAAAACATAAATTGTAAGTAAACAAACTAACAGATTTTACTACAGTTGTAATAAATTTAAGAAAATCGTTTACTTTGTAATATTATTGAATAAAAAAGACATCTTAACAGGCCATTCAGTCATAAAAGGCCCACAACGTGGAGCCATTTTCTTTATTTTTAAAACATCGAAGGTTTGGTAATTTATTAATCAATTTTATAATTTAGTTTGTGACATTTTAATAAAATATTCGTATTTAAAATATACGTAACGTAAATATACATATATGATGAATAAATTTTAAAATGAGATATTATCCTACAAAAATGTGATAAAAAACGCAACAGAAGATATGAGAAAAAATTGTGAAATTTGCGCATTCTGCTAGACGATCGCCTTAAGGTTGATATTTTTGAAGTACTTCTTTTTTAGGCGTGTTTGAGGTAAAATTATAGTTGTGCAACAAATGCGCACGCAAACGGGCACGATATTTTTCACACTGTCAAATCACATGCGTCGACGAAAACTAAGATGGCAGTTTCCCAAACTATATTAAACAATATTAATTCTATATGTGATGACGCCGACGTCAAGTTTTTGTAACTTTGTTTTGTCATGAAAATTGCATAAGCTCCAGGCGCTCTAAAAAATAAAATGCTTTTATGAAAATTGCGTATGCTTAGAGCGTTCTTATGTTATTATGTTTATGTTCTATTTACATAAAAAATGACAGTTAAAACCTTGCACAAACCAGAATTGTTCTGCATTTCGTATTCTTCTTACAGATTATGGTCTTCTTCTCCGGCGGTCCCTCGTTGCGAAGACGTCTGCCATGTTTCAATTATGCGTCCGAGCGTGGCTGAGGAGCTCTATTATTTTTATTCGCACACTCTTCCACATGTTGTGTACATGCATTCAGTTGGTAATGGGGTTCTTAGAGAAAGATTTTCTTCCTTTCTTATTACACGCTTGTTTTAGGATAAATCCCGCTTCTCCTCAGGTTCGCCTTGAGGGTGTATTTGTACCTTTTTTCGATCCACCCTGTTTTCTTTTGCTATGCGTTAGCTGCGGTAACATACTTTGTTTGGGGAGAAATTCTGGCATAACAGTTTATGGTGTCATTATAGCTCATGGTATTCGACAACCAAACTGCTGTGAAATTAAATTTGTAGTAAATTTTCCAAATTAGCTCTATTTTGATTTTGGTTGATCAAGTTTTTTAAATAATTATCTGAGAAAACTATATTTAAATTTTCAATTGAAAAGCCAATTTTAAGAAATCTTAAAATCACATCAGGGATATTCTCACTCGGTACAGTTCAGTAGAGTTTATACTTCTTTTTATTAAAATAAAAAAATTGAATAGAAATACAACAATACTTTGAATAAAAAATATATATTTAATGGTTGGAAATAATTCTATTTCAAATTTTTGCTAGGTTTCAATAATTTTATTTGACTTGTGAAGCAAATGAATTTCAAGTATTCGAAATAACTTTTTGTGAAAGTTTTTCAGAAGATAATTTGAGAAATGTTTAACAACTAGCCGCACACCCGTGAAAAATCACGAAAGAGGCGTAAATTAATGGTTTGCGTCCTGCTTTTACAATGTGTACATACAATGTATCTTTTTGATGGGTCATGGAGGAGAGATTTGGGGTTCGAATATCTCTCCAGCTTTGTAATTTCGTTAAGTCGTGAACTCTAGGAAGATACGGACTTACGGAACAGATAGATAACAAAATTATTATATTCAGATGTGCAGTATTTGAAGCCGCTTATCTCCAAAACATTTGATATTAGGATATTACTGTTGGAAAATTTTCGACTCGTAATTAAGTTATTTATTAAGTTATTACTGAACCCTGATGAAAACTCAGCTGTGAGTTGAAACTAGTTGGTTTAAACTCAATAAGTGGTGTTAAACAAAGAGTTATTTTATTTAAAGAAGTCTTTCCAATAAAGTTTTGTGTATAAACTCTCCTCCGTCTTGCATATTTTTCATAATTTTTAACGATCACAATTTTAAGTTAAGATTAAGCAACACGACTGATTCTGTGTAGAAGATAATTATTAATCCGACAGGGTTGCTAATTCAAAACCGATCAAAATGGACGGAATTTTATTGAAATTGGCCACCAATTTTTTTTCCTATCCATCTGATACTCATATTTTCTTCACCAATAGCAAAGTAGCATTGTGATTACATTATTTATATTAATTAAAAGAAAATTTTCTGCATAACACCATAATTTAATGAATAATCTACATGCTTCGCGGCCAACGGTACACTAAAAATTAAAATTGGAAGTAAAGGAAGTTAGCAAATTAAATATTATTAAAAACCAAATCCTTTTTAACTAGAAGTCACCACATTAATTCCTAATAGATACTCAATATACCGTATGCTTTTTCTTTGCCTTTTTTAATGTCTGTATTTCTAATTTTAATTTTTAGTATACGCTGTAGTAATTTTTTGTTTATATTGTTTACGTGACCAATTGTACCGAAACATGTTCATTATTCAGTAAATGGTGGTGTTATACAAAATGTATTATTTTTATTAATATCTTCTTCTTCTTCAGCCTTCACCTTTTCATTGCTGTATGAAGGCCTCTTCCATACGCTTCCTTCCTTTCATGTTGTTTGCTTCTTGTAGCCATTTCTTCCTATTCAAAATGGCTTAATTGTCGGCCCGTCTCTTTTGAGGTCTTTCAACGCCTCTTTTATTCTCCCAAAGTCTCCACTTCAGAACACTGAGAATCCATCCTGTGGCATTCTGCATTGCAACGTGCCGTTAGCTTCGCTACACGATATATGATATCCACTGCTCTAGTTCTGCGCCTTATTTCATCATTTCCTATTCTATCTCTTAGGCTTTATTTTATATAGAGATGCGAGCACAGAATACATGTCAAATCAATATTCATACTGCGTTTAAACTAAGCTAAACGCTTGTGCTATGAAAATAGGACTAACTTACTAGTCTAGAGTAAGGTTCGGCTTTCACCATACATGGATATCTCTCCATGGATCGTTGCTTGCATTTGAGATTTTCTATATTTTTTTTCTACGGGTCATCGTCTTCACTTCATTCATCATCTCTGTTATTTTTTGTTATTCATAGGAATTGTTGTTATAAATATCTCAAATCGATTGACGATAGTGTTTTTAATATTTAATGTCCTAGTTTACAGCTCTAAGCTTCTACTCTACGGAGTAGCTCATTGATGTCATCCTCGTCAATCATATTGTTCACCATCAATTGTCGTTGATACATGAACAAATACTACTTAATATTCGTCAAAGCCGAAGCACACTAACCCATTCATAAAATAAAATTAGCAAACACTTCATTCATCAGACGGGGCGTGGTCTCAATTATCATGGAAAATGGAGAGTAACAAGTTGTTTCTTAAAATTAATTCGTATTTAATTACATTAGTGTTAGTATCAATGATTTTTTTTATTAAGGTTTATCACTTAGTTTATACCACGTATGGATCTTTAAGTGTCATCGTCTCTACTCCTACTTCATCACTGTACGTAACACACACACACTACATATAACATACACGATTATTTTTTATTTAACTTTATAAATATTCATAATGTTTATTTTACTGCATTTTATTTCTTTTTATACTCAAGAATTATGATATGAATTATGCTTTGAATGCAATAATTTCTAATAGAAATATGTCTACCGAGGCAAAACTAGTGGTACATAATGATGTTCTGGTACCGACACTAATGTATGGAAGTGAAGCCTGGAGCTGGCAGAACAGGAACGAAAGTAGATTGAATGCAGTGGAGATGAGGTCCCTTAGACGTATGTATAGAAATCCATGTATGATAGAGTAAAGAATGAAGATATTAGGAATGAATGTAAAGCTGATCGTAGCATAATACATAGAATAAAAATAGGGTCGCTCAGGTGGTTTGGGCATGTTGAGCGAATGAATGAGGAAAGAATGGTAAGAAAGATATATGATGCAAGTGTTGACGGCGCCAGAAAGAGAGGGCGACCACGGAAGACGTGGCATGACCAGATTATCCAGATACTGGAAGATGGTCCTGTTAGAATCCTGAACAACCGTTTGCATGCGAAGATGTATGAATGTAGACGCAGCGAAAGTTGTATGTCAGGACAGAAGGTATGGTGCTCTATCCTCTCTGCCTACCCCCATGGGGAAACGGCGTGATGGAAAGTAAGCAAGTAAGTAAGAATAATAAGGCTTTAAAATGCTCCTCTAGTTAAAAACCTCGGCAATTGTTATGGAGCCTGCATCGTCATACGGCAGTGGAATGAATTTAGCCGACTTGCGTCAGTATTGTCATTTATTGTTAGAATGTCATCACATTTATAGCGTGCCATATCTCACTGGTCGTACCGGCTCAACGAATCTGGAGGATACGCAGTGAATGGGATGTAAGAGATAGCCAAAGCTTCATGGTCGAATGGACAGGACGTCCGATTTCAGAAGCAAAGGTCATGTGTCAAATATTAGTCAAAATGCACAAGTATGTTTTCTTAGTTTGAAGTAGTGATGGGTCCGCTCTGTACTCACTACTACAATGTAGTACTACACTACATTGAAGCGCACACTTCGCACATTTTGATGTGTAGTGCACACTACAAACTACAAACACCAAAGTTATTGAAAGTATAAACTTTAAATAGTACACTTCATTTTAAAGCGAACACTACAAAGTACATACACTTCAAAGTTATCGAAAGTATGAGAAACACATTTTAAATAGTGTATTTTTTACGTGAAATTTTTGGAAAGTTGATGTAGATATATGAAGAAATCTCTGGAAACTGAAATAACCCCCCCCCATGGTTTGAAAAATTTTTGGGAAGTTGATGTAGCTAAATGGAGAAATCTTTGGAAACTGTAACAACCCCCCCTTTTTTTTTTTTTAGGTCGCCAAATTTTTATTTGGGAAAAAAATACTTCACTTCATTTGAAAATTTACTTCACTATTACTTCATTTCATTACTTCACTTCATTTCATTACTTCACTTCATTAATACTACAAAAATTCTTCATTTCATTACTTCACTTCATTAATACTACAATTACTTCATTACTTCACTTCATTTACTTCACTTCATTTCGTAGTACTACAATTGCTTCACTTCAAGTAGTTTTTACTACAATTGTAGTGTACACTTTGTAGTCTTCAAACTGGTGAACGTGTGTGTGTTGTAGTCTTCATTTTGAAATGAAGTTTTTCCCTTCGCTAGTTTGAAGTCTTGTTCCAGGAGACCAAAAATATTTTCATTCAAGAAAATGCTATCGACTCTATTATAAAATGTATGAGCTTTATTATGAAAAAAGCTTTTTTTAAATCCAGGCTTATATTCAAATGTACTAAAAAATAAAAATTTAATTTTCGGGAAAAATATTTTTGCTATACTATTCAAATAAAAGGTGGGCACTATGGCTTTTCTTTGGAGAGTGAGGCAAATATTTTTTTTTACATTTAAGCAATTTTATTTTTATTTTAAAAATTTTTCTCCTTTTTTTGTCTTAATATTACCCATCAAACAAAATCACTTCAGTACGGCCATCTTTTGGTGAGCTCATTTACTAATTTCCCATACAACACTTTGATTAGTTATTATACATGATAGATTCATTGATTAATTAGTAAATCTGATAATTGATTCATGTTTTGTCATCGAGAAGACGTTTGCGTGCAAAATTTCTGGTCGATTGGATATTGGAAAGCGGGTGAAATATAATATTATGAGATTTCGCCCAGACAAACAAACAGGTGAAGCCAATATAAGCACGGCAAAAAATAGATTTTTTGGTCTCAAAATAGCAATAAAATGGAGTTAATAAATTAATCGTCCAATTCAACTTAACATAGCCACACACTATATTTGAATGTGCGGATTTAGCGATGCTTGGTTTGATTGATTGCACACTCTACCAATAGTGTAAAATGTTTTATAGATAATACATTCAATATTAATTTTTACACATGCCAGCCTAGTTATATCAAACTGTGTCTGGGATTGAGTAAACGTCACACTCACAAAAACAACAATTAATATTATCGAATTTATTATTAGCGTAGAAAATTTACTTTGAGTTTAATTTTAACCTTTACTGCGATCGATTTCAGACGCCTTAAAAACCTCTTTAAAGCAAAATATTGTAGGCACTAACTATGAAGTAGAATCAAAGATGGTACCAAAACTTTGATGGATACAAGATACGTTAAAAAATATCATCCTTCTATAAATTCGTGGGAAAGTGCAGAGATGCCCTTTAGAAAAATGAGAAAACTTTCTTATCATTCATTAATTGATTGAAATTATTCAAGGATTGCGCTCACCCATAAAGGAAACGTGCCGAGCTTATAACTATGTACTTGTACATCGACATCGATATGTACTCAGTGTCTTCACATAATCTTAGGACCCAAATAAATATTATTCCATGTTAATTAACTAATTCAATTTATCTTATAATATTTTTGTTTAAAAATGTCATTTATTGTATTCCTTTTTTATTTTATATAGTATTATTCTAATATTACTTTTATTTACTCTTATTATTATTAAATATATTACAAAAAAATTTATATGCGAAATATTCTAAAACACAGGTGAACTTTTTTATATTTATGTATACTCTTATATATATATATCACTAGCTTGTATCCGTTTTATTTCCAAACAAATATATAAAAATGTGAAAGTCCATTCCATGTGATAAATCCACCTCTAAGCATATTTTTTAATCCTATTTACTTTGCTAGGATCAGCTTTACATTATTTTCTAATTCTTTCGTAAACAGATTTGCCACACACACTCCACATACGTGTGATTCTATATCCAGTACATTAAATCTACTAACGTTTCTCTTTTACCATTATCTCGTAACTATACTGTTTGTTTTGAGTTTCTTAAAAACATGTGTTTTTAAAAGAATTGAAAACGCAAAAAAAATCAGAAAGGTTAAATCTTCGATACTAGAAAGGTACTTAAAGATATTATGGGAAAACCAAGAGGAAATTTCTTATTTCAAACTCTTAGAATTTGAAATAAGAAATATCTTAAGCTCTTACACTTGAAGTGGCAAAGTTTATCTTAAAAGCTCCGAGGCAGGTGCATCCCTTGCACCAGTAAATATTTTATGTTTAATTTTGCTTGCGCAAAATTTATAAATTAATTAATCACACGAAAGATTTACTTTGTAAATAAAAGTAATCTTAGGGAAGATAGCAGGAAAGATATAATATAAATGTATCCACATTTAGTGTTTTAGATAGTTCATGAAGTTTTCAATATCATATCTGGATTTATTATGGAAAAACATATCTATTACCTTAACCATAAATTACGTCTAGTTACGACTCTTGTTTTTTATGATGAACGTGGAATATTGTAATAGACAGTTTACCATAGTTTAAAAAAAATCAAAGATTCATCTCTTTACACAAAAATACAAAAAACTATATAATACGGCCGATGCATAATACTTAAGTCTCCACAACGCGAAAACACTTAACTTTTCCCGGCCCTTTAAACAATAGTTTAAACCAGCGCTTCCCAACCTTTTTTGGCTCGCGTACCACTTGGTAGTACATCACGCTTAATTGTATCCCTTCGTAAAAATGATTGTACTTCGAGAAGTTTGTTATTATATTTGCATTGTTAATTTTATAGGGTGACTATATTTCTCCGATCTCAATTATTTTACGTTTAAAAAAATACCAAAAGTTTTATTTATTCTGATACAAATTAGACATTTAAACTTTGTATATCACAATGTTTTTTTTATGTGCCGAATCTCATTTCTTGTCGAAATTCAAAACCAGGAAATTTAAAGAAGTATTTTTAACTAAATTTTATAAAAAAAAATGACTTAAATAAAATTATTCGTATAAAAAAATAAATACGCCGCAGGAAATTTTTTTCCAAAAATTACCGATATTAATAGAAAATACATGTATATAAAATTAATTAAACACGATAAATGTAAAAATTCTTCGGATAAAATAGAGACATTTCACACTTTCTGTTTTACAAATTTACAGCAGCGCCGCAGGCGAATTTTTTGTTTTAAATATAATATCAATGAAATTGTATTTAAAAGTATTTTTACTACCGAAATTTTTTATTTATTTTCGAAAATAATAGTTATGAATATACATATTAACAACTTTTTATACATATTAGATATTAACAACTGTACTATATATTTTTAATTACAATTATGAATTATAGGAAAAATACAATACTTTAAATGCTATTTTTATGACTGATTTTTTTTTACTTTTTATGCCCGCCATTACTGATTATTTTTCGCGTACCACCGGTGGTATGCGTACCACAGGTTGGGAAACGCTGGTTTAAACCATCAATTCCACTTTTTATCACGGTTAAACTAGCTTCATCTGTTTTATGGACGGAATTTTATAATCGATGGTTAATCCAATGTCTAATCGAACTAAAATTTTGCACACAGATTTACTAATACTAATAAAAGCTTTATATGGAAAATTAATTTTAACGAAGTTTTGAAACAAAAAAAATAAAAATAATAACTTTATACCAATTTTGACCAATTCGGAATAAATCTTTACTAAATTAAACATCTTATTAACCTTAACCATTAAACCATTAACTGCAGATAAAATTTTCCGTTTACACCAAATCATTCAATTAAATATCTTTGTAGATATGATGACTTTAAACTATACCAGACGATGCCGTACAGGGTCGCTTGTTCTCTATATATTATTGTCCATCACTATGTTCTCTATATAATATTGTCCATCACTAATGTTATCAAGACGCTACGCTACTCTATATAGCGCTGTTCTCACTGCCTTAACTGGTGGCCGAAATAAATAATAAAAGTACGTCATTTTTGACGATTTATAGCTAGTTATATATAAAAATGCAAAGAATGTTTTTTTAATACATTTACGTATGTTAATTTTTGCTACCGTGCAATGAGTGTTGCATGCCGCTGGCTCGGAACTTGCTTCAATTGGAGGTGTGTTAATATAACGTAAATCAATATTTTTAATAATTTTACCCTTGACTAGGTCTTAGCTTTTTGTGGAAATCGGTGTTTTTAAATAATCCTATTTATCTATTATTATTTTCATAATAAATATTATGATATTGGGTATTCGAGTGAATATAAAATACAAACGGGTAGACTCAATTTCAATTTTAATTTAAATTTCAATTTATTTATTGATAATATGTACATTACAAACAGAATGTTTAAGGCATACATATTAGGAAGTATCTATCAAAATAAAAGTATGTAATAAATTAAAAATAACATAAAATGTGGTCAAAGGTGTAGGAGAATCCCGCTTCGGAAAACCCCCTCAGGCACATGGAATATATCAATACCCAAAGCGATTTTGTTCAGCATAGCTGTGGCTCTTCCAACAGGCATAACCATCGGCAGGTTGGTCCTGTATATTGGAATGTGAAACAATCTATGCTGACGATGTCTAATGTAATTATCAGGAACATACAAACCAATGCTCTGCATAATTTCAGGATTATCGATCATACCGCGCAACAATCAATAAAAATGTGTAATCAAATACACATTCCTTCTAGTCTCTAAGCTATTGTAGCCAAGCATATCCTGGAGAAAACCTTTACCCTGTTGGGTAAAGCCAAGGATAATGCCCGTACTCTCTCATGTAGAGATATCTCAGAAACTTCTTTTGGACTTTCTCCACCATAAGAGAGTACTCGCCCTCATGTGGCCCCCAGATCATCGAGCCACTCTCGAGTCTACTCAGCACCAAGGAGTTGTAAAGAGTTCTCAGTACGCGGGTATTCTCGAAAACCCAGGCAGTACGCAGAACAAATCCTAACATTCTCAAAGCATTACCACTGATAGACTCCATTCACTTTAGATGAGCCACTTGCATTAGTGTGAGTCACAGTCCGTTTACAAAATCTCGTAACATTATTTTTTTGAGTAAATGATAACGCAAAAAATAATAATAAATATTATTGAAGTTGGTTTAAAAAAAGAATACAATTTCACAATTTACGTGTTACAGAGGGTATTTATTACTCACACTAATGCAAGTGGCTAATCTAAAGTGAATGGACTCTAGGAAAAATTGCACTCGTATCATATTTACTGTCATATAATATTGTTTTAATAAAAACAAACACAGGGTGTAACAAATCTACTTGATTTAAATTTGTGCATAAATTATGAGTCAAAATTTTTGTTTCATCATTTTGTACTTTACAAAAGAACACCTCTTCACTACATTAACAAGGAATATTTTCATCTTTAATAATATACATAATTATTATTTGATCACAAATCTGTTCTCCACATTACATTAGACAACTCTCAATAAGTAATTAACTAACTAACCATCTGAGAGAAAAAAAAGCCACGTTATTCTGTCTTGACACACCACTTTTGCTTCGAATATATTCAATACTCATCATATTATCACATTAATTACATAAATGTCATATGTCTTACATTAATGTCATATATCGAACATTAATGTCATATATCGAACATTAATGTCATATGTGATACATTAATGTCATATGACTCAGAACTAAAAAATACGTTTTCAGGAAAGAAGAGAGCTGAAACAAATCAAATCATCTTAAATCATTTATTAAATTCGATTCTTTTACACACTAGGTACACTTTTTTCAAATTTTTTTTGGAGTTATCTTCTTTTGGTGCATTTACGTATAGCGGGGCATGTTGCGATGCATGTAGTGAAAATTTTAAACCACAAGATGCAATTAAAATCAGTGTTCCAGTAATATACGAATATAATAATTTCGTTCAAATTCACAGCTAAAAAATCTAAATTACACAACTGGAGAAACGCGACAACTACATGACATAGCCATCACCAGTTCTCCTTGGCCGTAAAAAATATACTATGCATATTACACGGAACATAATTAAAATTTAAACATAAAAGAGGCGTGGCTGTGCGTTAAGTTGCCGCGCTACGGTCCGTGCGTTCGAGGTTCGAATTTTTTTTTCCGCAATTTTTTTTGCCGTAAACTCCAGGAAGTTATGAACTAACGGGATAGATAGAAGACGAAATTTTTATATTAAGATAAGATTAAGAGCAGGGCTTATCTAAGACGTGAACCATCCATTTTAGAATGTTTTTGTTTGCCGACATACTCTACAAAATAATAAATTATATTACAAATATATTTTACAAATAAGCGTCAATGATATATAAATTTATTTTTATTTTAGATTTTAAGTATTACTTCTACCGCGCGTACATGAGAACACAAACGATTTTTTTTTCGTATAGAGAAACTGAAAAATATTTAAGCATGTATTTTTAACGGATAATTGTAAATTTCAAAGTTTTATATCTAATGGAGGAAATAACTTTTCGAGCTGATAATAATCTCGTCTACTGTGTTTTGCTGTTTTTGTTGCTTCAGACTAAAAAATGTATATTTAAAAAATAGCTATTAACTATAATTTTCAATTTACGGAAATCGTTCCACGTACGCGTTCTACTGTGAACAATGTTATTTAAGTGTAATAAATTTATATGTTCAAACTATAGTGATACATTACAGTATGTTTCTAAGTTCTAATAATCTTTCCCAAAGTTAGGTACACTAATTTAACAAAACTTAACCAACTTAACGAAAGTATTAATGTTTGTGGTGCAATAAAGCTAGTCCACAATACTTCATTAATAGATTCCTGTCTTAATTATAATGAGTCGTAAATGTTTTGATATCAATTTCCTAATATCAGAAAGATCAGAGAAAAATTTACGGAGATACGGAGACTAAAATAACTATATATTTATATATATATATGTCTTGCATGAGGTTTCCGCGAGCGCTATTGTATGTAACAAAAGTAGATTCTGGAATATCTCGCGTTTTCTGTAGATGGTCTCCCTGAGAAGACCTAGGCCAACGTTTCGACATTGTTACATATATATATATATAAATATATATATACGCGGATTTGAATTAACACTAGGGAACACTTATAATATTCGATACAGATTGATTTTTTGGTCGTGGCACTCCAAAAATGTGCTGTGTACCGATACGCTCAAATCTATGCGAGAGAATTTTTTTATGAGTAGTTTCACGCTAGACAACTCAAGTAATATCAGTGAAGCAAAGGATCGATTATGTACACCACACACAGTCACGTGTCGTGGCTAGGGAGGAATGAAAACACTGGAAATTAATTAGTGATTTATTAATTTAAGATTAATTTACTATTCAACGTACAAACAACCTTAAAATGAATTAAACTTAATGCTATTCTTTAAATAAGAATATTTCGCAGTGTATCACTTGTAAATTGCCACTTAATTATCGCTGAGTAACACGTATCAACATTCAGTAGAACATTCCATCCAATTCGCTTGTAGTATTTATCGCATATATTTTCAATGCCAATTAGGAACTTCGCTCGATTATTCGCTTTATTTATCACTTCGCAATTACGACTGGCCACACCGGGCGTCGTCTCGCGCATATTGATTTCACATTGAATGATCTGTCAAACACTATAACTAACTCGCGCCGCGACTTCCATATTTGTACCTAAATATTGATATTTTCGTACTTTGTAGATTATTCTAGTCTTTCTATTTTAACTAATATTTATTTTATTTACCTATAGTTTCAGTTGATTAAGGGCATTAAAAGATTAATTATTGTTATTAAGTCATTATTATCAATTAATAATAATAATTTTACATTAAAAATCTATGCATTGTGTAATTTCTGATTTTGAAGTTGTTAATTCGTGGTTGAATTCCATTTATTACTTTCATAACTATTATTAAAGTTTGCTTTTGTTTTATTTGTTTTCAATATGATTATATTTATACACGTATGGTTTAATAAAAAATTCAAATACGATTTTAATTAATAATTGAAAAATTAAATGTTTGCATTTCATAAAAATAATAAAATCAAATATCAAAAATGTTAAATCGAGTTTTTTTTTAAATTCGTTAGTGTACTCTGGTATCGTGATTACGTCATGTTTATCCAATCATGTCGTGCATCCATGTGAAAAATGCATTCGATAAAAATATTTTTGAAATTCGCCGAGAAGAAATATAAAATTTTATTTTTCGCATTTATTGTAAGTGTGGAGTATACAAGCAAAAAGACTTTGAATGCAGTCACAGAGAAATACTGATTTAAAATGTTCATATTCATTCATATTTATGCATCTATCCATTCTAAAATTAGTTTCCTATAAATTTATAGACTTTGTTTCCTATAAAATTACAAATTCGCTAGATTATAAATTAGTAATGCTCACCGACTGCAGTCAATATTTTTTTTTTGATATTTCTGCCTTTGCTTTTATACACCGCAAGTGTTTTCTTAGCCATATTTTTAATTTTAAAAAAAGTAATCCATAAAAACCAAGTTTTTACAATACTCCCTTTCTCATTTTCGGGTTTCGCGTCTACCATATGCGTTGAAATATCCATACAACTTGTATAAGAAAAACATTAAAAATTTTAAAAATACAAAATTATACTATAATTATTAATTTTTTTTAACGAAAATTTGATAGATCTTCTTGTTCATCGCTATGAGTCTGCTTGTAAAGTTTCAGCTCGATTAGATCACGAGAAAAGGGTTAAAAATCGATCCAAAGTTTTTTCGACGGCAAGCCGGTAAGCGTGCAAGCAGACGCCATGAGTTAATATAAAGGGAGTAATAAAAACATTTTACCTTTAAAATAAATTAATATAACGACTTCTTTGTTGAACACCATCGCTCCAATTCGCATGAGCTGTTGTGTTATGTAGGATGATCGATAAATACGCTTGTTTTTATTTACAAACTAGCTGTTCGTACCCGGGTTAACGATTAAGTTAAAGATAAATTTGTGGTGGGAAACAAAAGTTCCATTGAATTGCAAAGCTTCTAATAAAAACAACGTTTCCGTTTAATCAACGCTGGGATGGATTGGACGTCTGGGAGGGAAATGTGGCCATTGTTACCCGCTGGGTGCTAAAGAATAAGTTTGCAAAATTTGGGTAAGATCATTCAAACGGTGTAAATTTGTACAGAAAATATATTAAAGAGAAAGTGAGGTAAAGGGAGAGGGGAGAAATGTCGTCTATGCCACCCACTGGATCTTTAAGAAAAAGTATGCAAAATTTGGGTTAGAATGGTATAAAAACTTTAAATTTGCACAGAAAACATATCGGTCTGGAGTTGGTGGGATGAAGGCAAAGAGAAAATGTCGCTAGAGTTATCCGCCACGTTCCTTAAAATAAGAATGCAAAATTTGATTCATAGCGGTGTAACGGTACAAATTTGCATGGAAAATATATCAGTGGGAGGGGGTGGGGTGAAGAGAGAGGGGAAACGTCGCTTATGTTACCCTTCAGCTCCTAAAGAATAAATAGGCAAAATTTGACTCAAATCTAACTCAAACTTCACGTTGTTTGGATGAAGCGCGCATTGAGTAGGGGAGGATGGGTGAATTGAAATAACGTATAATACCTAGTCTATTAGAAACAATCAGCCTGACTTTATTTATTATGAAACATTAGTTATTTACTTACAAAATCAACATTAATCATTTTACGAGATCAATCAACAACTATAAATTTTTAATCAAAAACAAATCCTTGTTTGTCCGTATTTAGCCCTTAGGGTAAATACGGACGGGTGTTGGATTAATTACGGACAGCATGGGGTATTTATGGACGAGGTCCCTTTTCATTCACACAAGTCACAAATAATGCTTCTGGAAGAAGTCCCAGCAGCGCACTTCTCATGAGCCTAATTCTAACATTTTAAACACACAATCCAGCCTTCGTTGGGGTGGGTCACGATACTTTTCCTGACAATAAATGCAAAAATATTCATCATTCTCTTGTACAGTTTCAAAATTTTTTAATTTTCTCCACTTTTGATGTTTTTATTTAGTATTTTTTTGGTTTCTTTTGTAGTTTTTTCTCTTCTTGTTTCAGATTCTTCTTTTTTCTTTCTAGTTTCTTTTATTATTTTTCTTCTAGGTTTACTTTTTCCGGTGTGCTGGTAAAAATGAATATTTTTTAACCCACCGTTTGTTACGATTAGGTTGTAGAGTTGGTATCTTTACTATGTCAATAAATGGTACTGAGGAAGACTGGCTAGTTTGACTTGTCATATTATGGATTAAATCGGATCATTGATAACATCACCTGTGCGTACTAATTCGTTCGATCGCTTTATTTATTTTTAATATTCCATGTTAGCAAGGTTTTTAGAGAGTTGAGATGCCTCTTGAGATCCTCTTTGACTTGAAATACTATCATTGGCTGCATTAGAATAACTTGAGATTCATTTTGGGACTCTCTTTGGTTTGAATTATCAAAATTCGTGTTTCTGGTATCAAGTAGAGTTTCTCGTTTAATAATATAACCAAAACTAATATAATCGATTCCACTATTCTGTCTGCCGGCTGTAAGATATTTTTTTCACGGTTTATTATTTGTAAGGAGTAATTCTTATCGAGCGACTTGTTTTGAAATGTTAATCTAAAAATGTACTCTTTTTTTTCTACGAAAGGTGAATACCTAACCTTTGTCGGTGGGAAACAGTCGAATTTCATAAATGTGACCTTTTGGAAGTTCTTTTGCATTCACGACTAAAAATTTTCCCGTAAGATATCGAGTAGATTGTACCTGATGTTTTGAAAGAATAACAATGGCAAAAGATTTAGTACTTTAATGTACTTTTTAAATCAAAAAAATGGTTTCAGATTTTGAAGGAGAGGAGAATGTTGCAAATCCTTTTTCCTTCATCATCTTCGTCGTTATCAGCCGTTGCCTATCGTCTTCCAGATGAAGGCATCTCTAGCTCCTACTTTTCCTATATTTCTTTAATCTTACATTAAAGTACCCTACTTCTATTAATATTATTAATATTTAAATCATTAACTTTGTGGTTAGACATGACGACAGAGTGTTATAGGTCGACCACAATCAAAAGACCATTCCCTAGCTTTGTCCGGTAAGAATAAAGCGGGTAAAGTTGCCTGGAAAGCTCGTACTACAAGCCTCAATATGATATTCCAAATAAATAATAATTTTTTAATTTAAAAAAGGTTACTTATTTAGAAAAAAGGTTACTTATTTAGAAAAAAGGTAATTTATTTAGAAAAACTTCTCTTGTGTTCATTTTTTGCATCGTAATAACACACATATTTTTTGCGCACATTCTTTTGAATGCAGTCTAGCTATAGTTAACTTAGTAAAAACCACTACTAGCAGTTTTAATGTAGTGGGTTTTTTTTATGACTGTACTCGCCGACATAATACTATTAATATTCAAAGCATTAACTTTGTTATTAGACAAAACCAGTAACCACTGCCAGTGGTTACTGGTTTTTACTATGTTAAATAATACTCTGTTACCCTATCTTTCCTTATCCATTATATGTGTACGTATCTCCGCAGAATTAAAAGATTTCGTCGGTCCAGTAGAAATAAGGTGACCTATTGGCCTCTTGATTGCCCTGGAGCCCTTCTGGATGACTGCATTCTTGCATCAATCGTCCGTTCTCCTTTATTTTCATCGTCATAATTGTCACCATCTCCATCCTTACCACCATTATCATCACCATCATCATCCATCTCTACTCCAATTAACAAAATGCCTTTTTAAGCCTTAATCCTTTAAGGCCTACTGTTTATTTTTAACGAGGTTGTTAATAATGCTACAGGGTGGGTTATTGCCGACAAAAACCCTGCTATACTGGAGAAGCCATCGCTTACGACCCGTGGATGGTAATCAATCAACGTCTTCAAACTTCCAAGACCTAATATCAACGTACCGGGAATGCAGGGCTCAAGTTCGCGACCATTTAAAAGGCCTATCAATATCCATTACAGTTGACATGTCGGGTACAATGTATTATTAATGTTAGATTTTTTGTATTACACGCTTTCTTACGCGGATTTTTTTTTGTTTATTTTATTTCGTGATAAAGATGGATGACAGAATAAAACATTGCTTGTGAAATAAGATTAATGGATTCATATATACACACATGTACATATTATGAGGTCATATATATACCATTAGGGCCTGTAGATGTCTTTTCTTTTATACGTTAATTTATATAAAATCTTTTAGGTTGACTCTTCATAGTAATCACATTTTTTCCTGATCTACACTTGACTTATATCAGAGCTGTTTCTAAATATTGTAACGTACTTTGATTAAAATTCCAGAGGTGAAATTAAAAAAATATAAGTATGAATCTATTATCAAATCAATTGAGGCAGAGATCATTTCAAAGCAAAGCAAAATTATATATATAAAATTTTGTAACATAATATTGTCACGTGTCGTGGCTGCGGGAGGAATTAATGGAAACACTGGAATTTAATACAGGATTTATTGATTACTGATTAATTAATTAATCAAACATACAAGGTCACTCAACAATATTAAATGTTACAATATTATTTAAATTAATCTGTTTCGTAAATTCATCACTCGTAAATAGACACTTTTTAATCACATAAACACTTTATTCACCATTCACTAGAACATTCCATCCAATTTCCGCACAAGAACTTTCCAGAGTACTCGCTGTCGAATTACCGCTCGCTTGGCACCACTGGCCTCTCGCAACTCGCCGCTGCGATCAACTGATTCTTACTTTCGCACACGGTCCTATTTCTATTGGCTAAAATCGAGCCTTCTAGGCATTTCCAGTGTTTACGAGAACTTCCTTGTGGTTTCCAGACTTTTGTAGATATTTCTCGTAAGTTGTAGATTATGCTAAGCCGTTCCTGAATCTTCTGTCACTTGACATGAGTGCGTGATTCTTTTTAGCCTCGTTACAATATGAAGCACAACATCGTCGTTAATATAAGAGCTAAAAGCAGCTGTCGATTGGTACACTGCAAAATACAGACAGTGATTTGTGATTGACTAGTGGTGGGCGTCTCGGCTATCGCGTGTTTTTCTCAATGATCCATAGATAACAGCAGACGACTGTCAATATGTAAAAACGACAAATTATAAATAAAAAATGCCATAAAATAAATAAAAAGTAGGCAAGTTACCATGGGAATATTGAATACTTTTAATGATTTGGTTATTCCTTTCGCTCATTCATCATTCATCGAATCATTCATGTAGCGGTGCGGATATGTTCGTTTCATGGTATATTCCCCTGCCCGTATGGGAAAACTCTTTGTGGAATTCGGGTATGGTATGAATGGATTAACCTCCAGGAATTCTGTAAGGAAATTGAAAGTCCGCAAGGGACCAAAGATGCGACACAGGAATGTCTAAGTCACCGTGTCTCCGGCCTGGAATTTTGCAGCAACCCTTAAACTTGCGCCCTTAAGCTAATAGTTAACACAAACTACTTAAAGATAAGATCGACCAAAGCTCACAATAAACTCGAAGTAAAGCTGAATAGCTGAATTAAAACATGTACAACATATTTCATCTCGTAAAAATCTGAGTTAAAAATAGTCATAGATTAATCAAAAAATATATTGTAACGAGACGTTGAGAAGAATTTACGCACTGTCCAAATTCCTCGAAAAATGTCATAACATTACCAAAAGATCGAGAACGGCCTATAACAATATTTGTTAATCTACAATCTTTGGAAAATGCCTATGAACATCTATAAGTTCCTGGTTCAAGCAAGAAGCAACGAGAATCTTCTAAATACTTGAATAATTTGGAAATACGAAAACACCAGCATTTTCGGGTATAAACACGGCGCCAGCCGCGGCGCAGTTGTTGCCGTAATGGCAGTTCATTCGGTGCGGCCAGGATGGCCAATCATGGGGGAAACGAAGCGATTAATAAAGCGAATAATCGAGCGAAGTACCCAATTGGTGAAAGTAAAAAATTCGTTTAAAAAATGCGAGCGAGAACTGGATAGAATGTTCTAATGAATGTTAAATACGTATTACCTAACCATAGCAAAGTACTCGTTTACGAGTGATATACTTGTAAAAAGTGTAATTTAAAGAATAGCGTTAATTTTAATTCTTTTTAAGTGACTTTGTACATTGAATAGTTAATTAATCATGAATTAATAAATCGCTAATTCATTTCCAGTATTTTCATTCACTCCTCCTCTAGCCTTAATACATGACAATATTAATAAATTATTTTATTTTATTTAAATGAACATTCAGTGCAATATTTTATAAAACTTATGTATAGAATTATGGCGAGTGAAATTTTAATGGAGCTGGTAATGAATATGAAATTAAAAATGTATTAAGTAAATAAAAATAAAAATCATATTATTGATTAAATAAGCGTTGTATATATGAAAATGAATGGAAAACGTGAGCTAATGGCTTGTATCGTTGAGTTTATTACTTACATTTTATATTTAACTGCTCGAGTTTCGAGAATATAAGAATCAATCACCATCACGTGAAGTATACGACTAATCATTTAAGGTATATCATTTTAGGTCACACAAAAAAGTAATCCATAAAAACCAAGTGTTTATTATACTCCCTTTCTCATTTACTAGTGGAAACTGTTTTAGCGCTTAACCTACGCGTTGGGCTTCGGTCGAGCGACGCTACGAAAGGGAGTAATAAAAAATTTCCAAAAATCCCAAATTATACTATAATCAGGTTGCGTGTCTACCAGACGCGTTGAAATATTTTCATACAACTTAATAAGCAGTATGAAAAACCATTAAAAATTTGAAAAATCCAAAAATTTATTAATTTTTTTTAACGAAAATTTGATAGATCTTCTTGATCGTCGCCACGAGTCTGCTTGCTTTCAGCAAAGTTTCAGCTCGATTGGATCACGGCAAAAGTGTTAAAAATCAATCCAAAGTTTTTTCGTCAAGCAAACAGACGCCACGAGTTAATAATATAAAGGGAGTAATAATTATTTTTTTTGTTTGTGGTCTACAATTCAACTGCTCTATCGTGTTTTAAATTTGACGGGTGTATGAAAAATATTTTTTACGTTGAAACATGAATTGCATTTTCCCTTGGGAATGTAATTGTGATTGTCCTTCACACGTTTGAAAAGGGCTCGCGTAGATTGGGTTTTAACTGTACTGAAGTTACTTTTAAATAAATAAATAAATTTGCAATTCAATGCGAAAATTTCCATAGGTGCTGTGTGAGCTAATAATGGGAAACCCGACTCTAGCCGGATGTAGACGCACCATTTTAAATTGTTGTTTGTAAAACTGGGATACCCACGCAATTTTTTTCGAAAAATAAAAATATTTCAATAAAATCATATATGAGTAGAAATGCGCTATTACGCGACATTTCCATCACGAATTATTAGTAATCGAATGATTTTCATATGAGATGTCATAATAATAATAACTTCTCCGAATTTTCTAATCATTTGTTAGAGTCCAATCATCATTTTGATGTAGAAACAGGGGTAACAATATCAAATACAAGTAATAAAGGATTAAAAGTTAATAACGTAGAAAATTATATATTCGTAAAGCCATAAAATATAACATTCCTCTAATTAATAATCAAATTATAGTCCTGTCCTGTACACCCCGTCTCACTTCCCCCCCCCCATTCCAGGAAACTTAGTCCATGTTAACCTTCGGTTAGATCAACATTGCATTTGGTGCATGTAATCCTTCAGTTGTATTAATACGTACGAGAGAAATATTTTGGGAAGGTGTTGATATGTATGTGAATAATCCTATGGTTGCGGTGTGCATTGATATTTACATGCTAGTTTATGCTTAGCTAGTACATGCTAGTGTAGTGATTCGTCTGACGAAGAGACGGGTACGGTTTGAAATCGGTAGACTCAAAATCTCCCTAAGTGGTTTTTTCTATTTTTTTTTTAAATTTATTTGGTAAATGTACACACTTAAGAGTGTATTCAATATAATATAATTAATAGACATTTATATTACACGCTTACCCACTTTTAAATGAGAATTTATCCTCATGTTTATTATTCATTATTCTCATATATGTATATATCTATTATTAACGAAATCGTTAGTGTAAGACATTAGATTAAATAAGTAAGATGTATAAAGAAACATTAGATTAAGTTATAAAAATTAAGGCATTAAATTAAGTAAGTAAATTAAGTAAACAATACAGGAATACAAAAATGTGAGACATTAGATTAAGTAAATAAGATATACACAAGGAAACATTAAATTAAGTTATAAAAATTAATAATTAAGAAGGTATTGTAATAACATTTAAAAGTATGTATAGATTGTTTTTGATAATATACGAACAAAACTAACATTTTGATAAATTATTTGTATCTGATTTTATCAGACTTCGTATATACTGTAAATTCTTCTGCTGTAATGATGATATATGACTCAAAACGTAATCGCTTTATCCGTTCTCAAATTTAATGGTTAAATACACACAAATGTTTCCTTTTATATATTAGGCGTACAATCAGGTTCAGGGGTCCACAAGGAAGTGCTATACATTTTCCCTGCGGGACTAAATTAATATGTATGCGAAAAGGGGAAAATGTATTACATCAATCATAATTATTTACAGCGTGTAACTTAACTGTTGAATTATACAGTAATTTAAATGTGAAATATGACGTATTTTTAAAAACCAAAACGGGGGCTTTTCTTAACCAAATTTACCGTTGTTTTTATTGTTGAAATGTTTTATTCATGTTCTAAAAAAGTATTTATTTAATCTCCAGACAGATGTTACTTTGTTTGTAGTTTATCAAAAGAAAAAATAATGCAGATAGCAGTACTCAAAATTAATTTGAGTAAACGCTTTTTCGAGTGAGTACTGTTTTTACAAATTAAATATATTTGAACAATATTTTTTCATGTATATTCTTTTTGTTCACAGACAAATAATCACTAGTTGAGATAAATTATAGAAATCTAACAGAGCTATTTGTATGGAAAACATGCATGGAAGTCTTTTTTATATTGCCACATTAGTTATAACCTGTATTAGCTGACGTAAGTGATCACTTTAATTAACTTAAGTAATTACGTTCACCAATTTCGCCGTTATAACACATACACATTATGAAATATTTGAAAGTTGTTTACGTATTCTTTATCTTTCTTCTTTATTTAATGGAAGACAGATAAAGATTTATTTTTTAAATTTATTTTTTATAATTTATTTAAGTTGGTGATATCTATGTTCACTATGTCATGTGAATTTCTAATATTCGAACTCAGATGGCTGTAGCACAGTTCTTTCAATATACTTAGCAAAATAGCTTAATAAATAAATATGTTTGTTTTTAATTTTCAGTGTTTCTATAATAATTATTATAAGTGTGTTAAATTTACATTTAACAACAACGCACTGAGCGCGGTGTACATAACCGATAGCATGCATCCAGTTTTGTAATTCTACCTATGCGAAACGTTCATATAACTTTGTCTCTTTCTCGCACAGATATCGTTCAAGCACACAATTAATGTGTACGGTAAACAACACATATTTGAAGCGTCATGACCGACATTTTGAAATTTTGTAGAAATTCTACGCGTTCGTACTCCGCAAATGATTTATTGATCAACCTGGGAATAATAAATTTCAGTACTCTCGCTCCATACTAGTAATTAAAGGTTCTAAATTGGTTGCGAAATTATAATATATTTCTTTATAGTAAGCCTCCATGATTAATAAAAACATTTAGGGGTTGGCCCATCCAAAATTTTATATTTAAGATAATTATTCATTCCAGTTCCAAAAACAATATTTTTTCGTAACCAAACTGAAACCAAACCGACAAATTGAAATAATTACTCCGAATTATTTTCACCTTTGTCGACTAAAAAAGCTGACTCGTTATCGGTGGAAATGATGTTTATCTCTTTCAAATGTTCCGGAAGAATTCACAAAAGCAAACAAAGCTTTTAAAATTTTACTATCACTGCCGACTTCATTGTTAGAAATATAGAAATTTGATAATGCACAACCAAAGAGAAATATTTTCGAGCATTCCAAACAAAAGAATATCTAAAAAGAACATGACGATCCGTATCTATCTCGACAACTTATTCTAAAATAATGCTTCTTTTTTCGAAAACCTCTCCTCTTTCTTGCAATTTGACGTTTATTTTTTTTAAAAAAAAACATAAAAACACAAATATCATGTGTGTTCCAAATACTTCTACATTAAATTTTTTTCCTAAATAGAATTAATATTTGCATGTTCATGCAAATAAATAAACAAGCACATAATACAAGAACAGAATCAATTTCGAGGACATTTTTATTATGTACAGCATTTGTCAAATTCTTTGTAAAGAGTTGAAGTTTTTTTAAAAATTAGATTATGAATCAAATATTTTGGAAGAAACAATAATTATTAACTATATAATATATAATATGATGAAAATAGTAATTAATTAACGATATTGCGTGAATTGTACAAAGTTAAAATAAAAATTATATTAATAATCTTGTTATTTTCGAAATACAGCCGGATAGTACAAGTCCTAACCACAAGAACAACAAGAGTAGCTTGTTGGTCTTGTGATTAGGACTCTCACCTCGTGATCCAAAGGTCGCAGGTTCGAATCTTACTCCATACAAGCAAGTTAGTCCTATTTTCATAGCACAAGCGTTTAGCTTAATTTGAAAAGAATATTGATGTGACATGAATTCCGTGTTCGCATCTCTATTTTTTTTTTTAAATAAAAAAAAATATCCGTAACCCCTTTTATAGCTTTTAATGCGTAGAAATCATTTACTTTGTAACATCCCTATGGCGCCATGATAAAACGACACTCTTCACGATCTCTTGCAGCCAAGAATCTAAATTGGTTGAATCACAAACAAGGTCACTACCATCCCTGCGGCCTTGGTGAAGGGTTGAAGATGAGTGGGATCGTTTTTAGGGGTAACTACATTAACCTTTATTATGGGTTTACACAATTTGTGGAAGATTGATTCTATTTTAAACGGCAACATTGTTTTAGGAGTGAAAACACAGATGAACCATTCCTCTTAATTCTCGGATAATTGTCGATGAGGGTGAGGACGTAATCCACAGATTGTTTGCCTATCTACACAACACATATTTTCAAATCTTTATTTAAAATTGAGATGTTCTTTGTTCCTTTCTTACTTTTTCTGGCATTTCATGCCAAAAAAAAATTTAAAACGTTTTTTTAAGATTTTTTTTTTAAATACATAAATATTTATTATTTAGGAACCGACATGTAAAAGTACCATAATTTTTGACAGATTACAGCTAGTTTTTCTATTATATATAACCATATTTATAACATTCAGTCGAAGTAAACTTTTCTTATTAATCAAATTAAATTAATACTTGGAACTGAAGTAATAATGATTGGGAAAAATAATTTTCTGAAATGCCAAAATAATTTTAGGGATGGCTCATTGAGCCCTACCATTAGATACAAATTTAAATGGAAATTGATTTGACCTAAATAAATTAATTTCGTAATTGGACAACCTTAAATGTGAAAATGTAGGTTCTTTGGCCATCAGATAATTGTGTAGTTTATTTTAAGCTATTCGGCCATATTTTCTGAAAAACGGGAATTTCGGGAAATTGATTCGCTTTTATATTATATTTAACTGGCAGTCCGTACCCGGAGTTGCCCGAGATATTTAAAACAAGAGTTTCGGAATCAAAATTGTACCCTTTGTTTTGCATTTCATACACAGTAAATATTATTTATGAAGTTAGTTACAGGCCGGCGAAGGGAGCGATATCCGGGAGTAGAGATCGGAGGTACTATTTTATGTTAGGATCATAAAGCAAAACAACGCTAAATTTCAAATTAATGTAGAGTATCTATATTCTGCCCACAGTTCTAAAGTATAATTATGCAAAGTTTTGAGATTAGATAAAATAATAAACATATTTAATACCGGATACAGATGGTGAGGTGGCTAGAGGGAGGATGCCTGCAAGCTTTGCGCAGGAGTCTAAAGCGTAACATTGAAAAAAGTTATTCAAACTGATGGCATTTAATAAATGTTATATAATTCGAAGCGGTCCTCGTAGTTTACCGGGCATGATAGTATCTTCTCACACCGAGGGTTGTGAGTTTGAATGCCAGTAAGGTCGCTATATAACGTGTATAAGGCTTGGCACGATCTGTGATAATAAAAATATGTATAAACTTAATAATGAATAATAAAAAAATATGAATAACTCAATCTTTAGTGTCTTTGTGATGTGTTTCGGTTCAGCAATTGGGCCTTGTGGCTGTATAGCATTCATTTTTTTAAATCATAATTTGCATTGGGTATTCTTGTCGGTCCAGTAGTTAAGAAATACTTAATTATATGAAAGTAGGTTTGTTTTAAGAACACAATTATTTAATTTTGTTCCCAGAGAAATGATCAATTAATTAAGAATAAATTATATAAGTCTCACAGAGGCGAAGCTTATTTATACATTTAATAATTTACCCTTAATTAGTTTAAAAAAATACATTTGCGCTGTAATCCATTGATCGCGAGTTCGAGCCTTATTGGTTATTAGAATTGAAGACATTAATTTATTAAAATTAATATCAAATAGGAGGAAATGGTGAAGTGGCCGGAGGAAGGGAGGTACGCATGTTTTGCGCATGTTCCTTAAAAAACATTTAATTTAATTTCCTAACAACCTAATATTTACGATAAAACTCAGTTATTCAATGCCTGCTGCTGATACTGATTGAACCTTTATCTCTTAAAAGACCATGCTAAAAAATACCTTCGGGAACGGTGGTGTAACACAGCGTTACCTGATTAAAAATCGGCATAGTTTTTAATATGTGATAAAATATACATATATACGACACAGAAAGACTTTTCAAAGGTCCCTTTATATAATTATGTAAGGTAAACATACATATTTCCATCATTTTGGTAAATTATTATAAAATCATGGCATATCGAATTTGCGTGCGCTTCCGTTGACGTACCATTACCAACTGAATTCAACGACGCGGTCTGTAGGTCGCCTGCACATGTCTTTGTCTAACACGTGTTACGCGAATCTACCGTATCCTTTCGATATTGTTTTCGCTTTTACCGAAACCCAAGCAACTGCCATCTCTATCCTACATGAAATATGTGGTATTGTCGTGCTCTTTCTTGCTCGATTTAACTGCGATGTGCAATATTCTGTTCTCTTTTACACACTGACCGAAAATACGAGAGTAATGAATAAATATTTTTTATTTAAAAAATCCGTATATTCTAACAGTTAAATTTAGTCATTTTGGTGTGAAAATGTCTATTCGAAGATTACAAAAAGTGTGAGGTTTTAGTTTTTGTAAATAAGGTAGATTTTTCATATTTTCTATGACGTGTATACCTACGTTACATCACCGACACACAGGAGTTAACAGTGGCTTGGGACTATTCACCGTGAGGCATTCTTCCTGATTAGACGTTAGACGTAGCCTCTAGCGAGAAGCCCCCGAATTTGCGGGATTCAATTACGGTGATTTGCGTCTAATAAATGAGATAAATATCGTGTAACGGTAGCTACCTGTCATGGTTAGGTTGAATATCGATTTCGACCACAACCCTTAGGAACACGAGTACCTTATTCCAGGAAGCTTAATTTACTAAGCATTTAATGGACTTGCGGTAAACGGTTAAAACAACAAGATTTAAAGCTCATGAACAGATATTTTAGAGGTGATTATGAAGAGAAATAAGATAAGATACTGTGTTTCTCACCCTGTCGGGTCTTTTACAGGTGAACTGAGACATGTATGAAATAGGAACACCTTACTCTTTTTGACGGCTAACTTCATGGTGTTAAAACTTCCGTCGCACGATGCGATCGCATTTCGTTGCACATTAAATTTCATCCCCATCGCGACTAAAGATTTTTTTTTCAGTTATTGAAAAAGATCAGAGAAATGATGAATGTAAAACATATGAGAGATAAATGATTTATATAAGATTAGGGCTGGTGGAATTATTTTTTTGTAAAATAAAGGATATGCAAACAATAATTTGTGAAATATGTGATAGAGATATATACAAATGTACTTTATTCTCATCGATGGCTTACTTCTTGTTGTAAAAACTTTCGTCGCATGTTGCGCTAGCATTTCGTTGCATACTGAAATTTCACCTCAACATGCCTATGGAAGTATAATTACAAGAATAATAATTTAAATACCAGGTACGGGCAAAATAATGTTATGTGTAGAGATTATAATCCCGGAGCATTTTTCCGATCCCGGGATTACGGGATTAAGGATGACTAATCCTGGTATTTGTTAAAAAATAAGAATATAAATGAAAATATACGTTTAAAATACAAAACACCTGGTTTATTTAAATTTTGGCACTAAATAAATGTATTATTACTAGCGCGGAACTTTTTTATCAGTCTCAATTTAATATTATAATAAAGCACCTAGTGGTACAAATATTTTTAATCTTGATCGTACAAAAGTTAAATATTATCTTGCTCTCATGCATGCAAAATATTATGCAACAAAACTATATTTTAAACGTAACTCACAGAGGACCTAGTCTGGGAACCCTCCAACGGAAGAATCTGTAGTTACTCCAGTAGCAACGAGAGGACAGCGACCCATGGAGGATCTGGTCTGGGGGCCCAGCAAGGAATTCTGGGATTGGTTTTAATACAGCAAGACGCCTTTCTAGGCGCTTGCCCAGCTCATCAGCGAGGGATTACCCGACATTTGTACCCACGCCCTGGAATAGTATAAAATTACTTGAGCGGATAGACCGCCGTCTGCTCAAGTCTGTTAAACGATACAATCTCTGAATTTTTTAAAGCCAACCGGTCTTCATTTTCAGAATTACTTCAAACAATATTTTTTCTGAAAGTGTGGACAGCATTTTGTCAATAAGTCACATGCAATACACTTATTATTCTTCATCCTGAGTGTAAGTTGGTCACATTCAAATCACGCTCTATTACATTATCGTCTATTACGTCTACTACTATTACGTCCGCAATAATTCAGTGAACAACTCTACCAAACATATTTCATCTCTACATTTTCTATAAAAATGTGAAAAACATCTTTCTTGGCACAAGATATTGTCTCCTTTGTGGGATAACAATTGCCTTTGAAGATGGGAAAAATACCAACTGGACTACCTAGGAAATGAAAGTGTACTCAGTGGCTTAAGAAACGAAATGGAGATTAGGATTCGATAGAAGTTTTTTCAGTGCTTTATATCTAAAGGTTATGGGTTACGGTACGATATTATTAGAAGAGAGGTAGATGAAACACTTTAGTTTGTCACAGAAACATTCAGAAGAAAAAAATATTTTGTTACTATTTATAAAAAAAAAACAAAAAGGAGAAAATAAAGCTTACTTAGCTATTTAATTATGCGAGAATAAATACTTTAATGGAATTAAAAATGTGTTTTAAATATATCCTAAGGGGATCAAACTTCTACTGTACCCAGTCCCCTCACCTAAATAAGGGGTTTATTTCATCTTTGTACAGTATACTCTGCAATGTACATAAGAGAAGGAGGCAGCGACCGCCAGACTTACGTTAAAGTAACAAGACTGAAACATTTTATGCATATAATAGTAAGTATTAAGTTTGGATATTAAAACATTTGAGTTCGGGGGATTTTTGCAGATAGCAGTTAATACAGATACAAAAAATATGTTAGTAAAACTTTAACATTTAAGGCATAGGATAATATTGTTAAATAGTGACCCGAATAAAGTATATAAAATTCAGATTTGTTTCTATAACGTAAATTACATGATTATTTAAAGAACTTCAATGCGTCTGGTGGAAGAAGAGACCCGTGAAAAGTGTCTGGCAATCATTAATATGAGTACCGTTATACAAATTTAAAAAATCAGGATTAGTATTTTTACGATTTACTTACACTTTTTTTTTGCATTTACTACCTTGCGAAAATACCGAAATCCCCCGAACTCAAATGTCGTAATATCTTAAAACTTCCTTCCTACTATAAAGTGCATTTAACAATATATTTCTGTATAGATTATTAGTTATAAACAAAAAAAAAACGAGCAGGCCTTACAGTAGTCGCATATGATGTGTTACATTTGACATCTCACAATTGAAATAATCGATTGAGCAGCATTTATCAATACTGTCTATAATTTTATTTTTAATTGTAAATCTCACATTTAAAAATATCAATTGAGCATTTGTTTAAATGCAAGCAAAGCATTTAAACACAATTTAAAAAAACTAATACCTTATCAATTTATTAATTAGTAAATACAAGTAAAGAAAATGTATGAGCATTTATTTATCATTGAATTTTGCCGCACTAGGTAGGTACCGTATATCTACATACTCATTTTGTTTAGAAATGTGTTAGGTCAATTATATGTTTTTATTTACTTTCATAGATGGCGGTAGTTTGCCGTGCATATTGTATAAAAGAAATAAACACATAAATTACATAAAATTTCAGAATTTAAATCATTAAGGGTAGTTATTTTTTACATTCATGTAAAAAAATATATATTTATTGGATAGTTTTGAAGATATAAGCCAAAATATATCAAAGTTACAATAGTACAGCCGCGTATCATATATATAAAATCAGAAGCGTTGGCTGTTGGAAGTGTGCGTCATCGCTGTGATGCCACTTGCTTTGTTTATAATATGCTATTTGATATTTTTGCGTCGCGCACGCTCCGCACGCGTTCATTGGTTGAGTGAAATTGCGCCCGTCTTACTTCCTGTTAATGCATTTCAGGAAGACAGGAAGGAACACAGATTGCAGGAAAGTGAGAGAAAAGATGTTACACATCAAAAAGAATGTGACTTCGTTCTGACGACAGTCCAAACGGAATTTGGTAGGTTATCGATCCATGTTATTCGTTATTCTATTAATAATCAACCTGCGGTGCGTGAGGCCAACGTGTGTAAATCAACCGGGAAAGCGCACGAAAACCTCTCCGTAGTTTATCATCGAACCTGCCAAATTTCCGACTGCCCGCCCCCCGTCACGGACCACCCTTTAATTAACTCCCAAACACGCGTACACCCGTTTCCTGCCACAACGGCTCACTTCACTCCGGAGTGATCCCATCGGGCCGGACCACCGTGAACGCGCCCGTGAATTATCGAAACAATCAACCGGTACGCCTAAAAAATGGGCATTAGGCAATCTGTAATACACCCTAAAAAATGTAGGGTAAACGTGCCAAATGTGAGACCCCATTTTTAAAAACGTAAATGTTTTTTAAAAAA
The DNA here is from genome assembly GCA_016648135.1 of Agrypnia vestita. Classification (NCBI taxonomy): domain Eukaryota; kingdom Metazoa; phylum Arthropoda; class Insecta; order Trichoptera; family Phryganeidae; genus Agrypnia; species Agrypnia vestita. Next base: position 18,880 of record JADDOH010008004.1, on the reverse strand, counting down.
CGTATAAACAAGCCTAAGGTACATCAGCGGTGTAATATTTTATCAAAAATGAATGGAAACAATTATAAGTATTTCCCAAAAAACAGATTAAATAAAAATATTAATTTGTTACTAACATTTTAAATTCCCCAGGTACCAACTTTCTGTTTCCAATCATGATATCAATTTCATCACAGTGCCAACTAGTTATAATAACGAAAAAATTAAGACATTAGTGTCTTTATAGTCTTTTCTTAATAATACATTTTCATCATATCATTTTCAAATAGATATCAACATTGTTGTATCGAAATAATATAGAGAAGAAATTATTAAGGACAACACTATACTCTAAAACAGATTACAATTATCTACAACATTCGGGAGACGTCCGGATCAGCCTAGAAGCGACTAACGACAAACGGAGGTTCAAAAATTAGCATTTTGCGTATGTAAGCGGGACCGTCAGCTGCGCGAGACGAGTTTTGTTTTGACATGTCTATCGATGTGAAATAAGCTGCGGACGACGGCCGGTGTGGCCAGTCGAGGAATATCAGCGCGACAAATATTAAGCGAAGTAATCGAGCGAGTTCTTCCCGAAAGTGAGCGATCGAATAAATACGACTACTTCGTACGAGACTTGGATGGAATGTCATAGCGAGTATTAAATAAAGTTTTCGCAGCGATAATAAAATGTTCATAGATGATTACTAAGTTGCAAAATAGTATGATTTCAAGAAAAGTATATTAATTGAATTCGTTTTAAGTGACTTTGTCAATTTAATAATTAATTAATTATTAAATAATAAATCGCTTGCTAATTTCCAGTATTTTGTAATTAAATATTGATTATCTTATTTATAACAAAAAATTGCAATAAAAATATCTTTAAAGGGGAAAAAAATGAATTTTATTCTTTCAACCTTAGTGAACAAAGTCTGGACACCTCCACAATCTTTGTGTGCTCCCACTCTTACCCATTATTGGTCTCTGTAATGTTTCCTCCAGAAAAGAGGCATTTTACAAGTGTGTCATCATCCTTATAATAGCTTTAATACGGGATTATAAAATGATTATTTTAATCATTAGAGGAATCGACAGACTTATATTTAACATTATATCACTTTGAGAAAGTTTTTGTTTTAACAATATAATATAATATTATTAAAACAAAAAACCCGTTAGTGTCTCGTATTAGGGATTAAGGCGTTTCAAATTAAAATAATTTTTGAAGTTAGATATAATTGTGGAAAATTTACTGTACAAACAAAAAATATTTACTAGCAATACAAATTCAAATGATCTTACATTTCTTGGATATTACTGCACTTAGAGACTACTCGTCAAATATTTAAATGAGTAAAAGTAATTAATTGAAATATGTTGTCAAATTCCACAGATGTCAGTGTGTGATTAGTGCTGGAGTGCGATATGATCACTTTAATAAAGGTTCCACACATGGCACCTTTTACCGATATAATGAGACAGGAAACTTAACGTTCGTAGTAATCAGTAGGGACACTTGTCAATTGATGTCGCTCGTGTCAAAAAAGTAAAAAAAAAATCTGTACCTTGGCTCATGGCTAAAGGAGGACTTTTTTTTAAATAGACATGCGAACACGGAATACGTGTCACATCAATATTCTTACTATTTTCAAAGTAAGCTAAAAACTTGTGCTATGAAAATAGGACTAACTTACTGGTCTAGAGTGAGGTTCAAACTCGCGACCTTTGGATCACGAGGCGAGAGTCCTAACCACAAGACCAACAAGCTACTCTCTAACCCAGTCTTTGAAATCAAAATCGGAATCCAGAGGAAGGTGGTATGTATATACAATGCAAAGGTGATGAAAACCCGCCTCTTTTCATTCCCTTTTGATTCGGGATCCCTTCGAAGTTCGATTTGTAAAAAAAATATATTCGCGGTGTATGATTTATTTTAAGGATTGCTAGCAGTTATAAAAAGAGAAAATTCTTTTTCGAAATCTAATTGAGTTTTTCGCGTAATATTTTTGTTTCCTAAAACATTAACAATTTTATGACAAAACCTAAATAATTATCAAACCGCTTATAAATTTTCAACTCATAATAAAATTAAATGAAACACACCACCAGCATTTTTCAATTGTGGAATTTTTTAGCACCCACTTACTATCATTGTAATATAAAAATCTGCCAAACAGGTGGATTTGTCGAGGAGGCACCATTACACACCCCCCGCTATATCCAAACCTTACGCCACTGAGCTTCTAAATGAGAGCACATCAAAGCGAAGGTTCTGTTTTACATCAAAAGATTTAGGGTGCAAAGTCAGCAATAATCAATGAATCAAAGGCAGCACTTGAGGTAAAATACCCCCAAATATTACTTTAAATTTGTGATGTTTTCAATTCCATAAAAACTGCGTCATCGACAAAGCCTAGGCAAGAATTGCCATCCGGTAAATCGATAAAATCCTTTATTCATTTTCTTTAATTTAATATCAAAATATAATTGACAAGAATATACTTGGTTTCCACCAATTTATTTAAATTACCAACGTTTTTCAGGGCAAATGGCTCCTTCATCAGGATTCAACATATACTAAAAAAAAATTATGTCAAAATATACACAAAATAAAAATAAATAAATGGGAGATGAATAATATTAAAATTTTATAATTTGGTCTTAAACAAACTTTAATAATAACTAACATGTATCAAAGTCTTTTGTACGATGGCCCAGGGCTTACAACCTGTATGAGCTAGCTTAAGTGATCACTTTACACAATGCAACGTTCAACGATTCCATCGTAAGAACATCCACCCATTATCAAATTGAAAGATCTGTATATTTGAAATCTGAGAATCTTTCGTTTATTTGAATTTTCCATGCTAGAGGTATCTGTAGTCTTTTAGAAATTTACATATATTCATGACAGTACTTATTATTAACACTCGACTTTTATTCTGAAACACCCGATACCTAAACGATGTAGAAATTTTGGTTCTGAAACCAACATAGCGTAATCAGCTTAATTCGCGTTAATAGCTTTGAATAAATAATCCTCTATCGGCTTGCTGACGTCATCGGTATTAAAATATTTATTTGAAATATGGAACACGGCACATGCATCCAAATTAGCACTTAATAAATTATCGCATGATATCCTAGCTGGCTTCTCATGTTTATATTAGTAGATTGAGGGTGTGTGTAGGTACATACATATGTGTGAATTAAATATGTATAAATTTTCATTTAAAAGGATTTATTTTAATGCCGTAAAAGATTTTTTTAGCACAAGGCGTAAAAGATGGCAACACAAAACAATGGCACAAAACGCACAGCCAATGCAGTGTTAATAAATTTAAAAAATTTTCTCAATCTATTGACATTGTAAAATTCCAACTGCATTGTAAAATATCTGAAAAATACCTAGCCATTTTAATTGACATATTTTCGTGTTGATCAGATACGATTATTTATGTTCGTGCACTCCATATCGTATACATAAATAACATAATATCAATGCTAACGAAATCTATACCAAAATATAATTAGGTAAAGTTTGTAAGTTTGGATATAGGAGGTAATTTCCCAGAATAACTTATCCGATTTCAAAAATTCTTTCTTCAATATTTAGAATGGAATATCAGGGTAGACATACGCCATATATTATTGCGTTAAAATAAAGGGGCTTTTCGTGGTGACCTATTTTACCACTAAAGTCTATAAAAAAATGGACTAGCGATGCGTTTTTTACAAACACTGCCTTAACGGTAAGAGATATTTTAATATTTATTCAAATCTCTAAAGAGAAGTTGTAGAACTCAAGAAGTTTTATAAAAAAAGTCGCGACGGCATATATCTATATGTTAAGGTTAAAACACATATTGATAAAATATGACTTATTCTGTCTGTCTCATTTTAGACCCCAAGTGCAGGTTGTGAGTGCTCACATGCTCCGTTTAATTGAGGTCTGGCTCCTATAACTTTTCTCGCCCTCTACCTTTGAGGCTTGATGGGGACTCTTTTGAGAGACATTCTTATTACCAATACCGAGGCACTGCAATTCGATCAGCCTTATAAAAGCTTTGTTTTGTTTTGTATCCATTATTTTCGCAGCTCTGAGGCACTGTTTGCAGGGTAAGCATTATTCGCAGCTGGGAAAACTCGAGTGCTGTAAAAGAGCTGTATGCTCTACCCTTTCCCATATGGTTCTAAAATTAAAACATGCGTTTCAGTGGTGTTAACTCAGTATACATACGACTTTTACGAGCCTAAAGTCGTCAAAATAACAGTCGATATATTTATAAGGAAATATGCATCAATTTTTGTGTAAAAGCGCCTAAAATGAGAAAAAACATATTTTATTTTTAATGAAACACTTTCAGAATACTGCATACAAAATACATTATTTTTAAGAACTCGGCCCACTTTCCCAATGTCTTCGGCTCTGGCACCATGTATATACATATTAACTGTATCAATGTATTGTGATTATGTAAGAATATGTAAATAAATATGTATATTCTATTTTATGTGTGTATTCTATGGGCTCAGGTTATCGTCATAAAAATAAATGTTTTGTCGGAGTAATTTTTCGCTTCGCACCATGTCATTCTTACTTTGTATACCCTATTTATTTGAATAATTCTTACTGTATGCCTTATTTCTTGTTATATCTTACCTTTTAGTATCTGCGTGTGATAATTTATATTCATATATTTAAATCATATTACCTTTCTATACATCGCATTTATGATAAATTGAATGTATGTATTCTTATATGGAATGTGTGGGACTCCACAAACCTCCCCACACTCTGGAATAAAGTTTTATTTATTTATTATTTATTTAAATGATGATAGAGTAACTGCAAGAATATTAGTATAAACATTAAAGTCAGCACAAAATAACCAGTATTATGAGAATGCTGATTTATTCTAAAAAACCGAGTTATTTATTTGGGTTCAACAAGCAATGTTATCTATAATAATATATAAAGAGGTAAAGTTTGTATATTTGGATGTAGGATGTAATCTTCAAAACTACTCATCCGATTTCAAAAATTCTTTTACCAATATTTAGAATGAACTTTCAGAGTGGACAACATTATCCCGTTGAAATGAAAGGGCTTTTCGTGGTGACCTATTTTATAATTGAAACCAACGAAAAAATAGTCGAACGATGCGTTTTTTACGAACGCTGCCTTAACGGTAAAACATATTTATAAACATTCTATAGAAAAGTTGTATGTAGAACTGAAAAATTTGTATATAAAAAAGTCCACGACGACATATATCTATGTGTTAAGGTTAATACACAAATTGATAAAATATGACTTAAACTTCTCGACACCGTAAAAAATACATAGCCCAAAAAAAACTTTTCAGAAAAGAGAGCTTAAAGAAGAAGAAATATAGGTATAAGTACTATAATAAAATATACTTTTTAATTTAAACCAAACTTTATTTTTTACATATCTACTAGTTTTAGCTGTTGAAAGAAAAGACAGTCATTTTTATTAAGACGTGTTGAGTATTATTTCATTCCCTATCCATTAAATAATTAAAGTTTAGCAAATTTATGTATTATTTGTAATGTGATAATATAATTAAAACTTGCAATAGATTCGTAAGTAGCCGACTGTACAATGCCACGAGTTACAAATACCTTTCCAACAGTTATGTATTACATAAACATTTTTCCTTTTCCCAAAAAAATTGCTTTTTTCAATCAAACATCGCTGGATCGCTGCAAATCGGTCGCTTTTTATGAAGCCGTTATTTGCAGTTGAAATCGTAGTGCTTTCAACTCCCCGCCATTATCGGGGGTAAACATTACACATGTGAGACATTGCGTTCGATTTTCAATGCCCCTATCTAAATTTAAACCATCAATGCACACGATTCAATAAAATTCAATGATGGCCGCCGTAGTACACACCAAGTGCCTACAGAATAAAATTACTTTTTAATGAAATCATACAACAATTCTAACGGCAATACTATGTTTTGGATTTGAGTCTCGATGATATTGAATTTTATGTAGGAGAATTTTAGGATTTTTTCTGCGAACTGCCAGGGTTTTCAAGAATACCCGCGTACTGAGAACTCTTTACAACTCCTTGGTGCGGAGTAGACTCGAGAGTGGCTCGATGATCTGGGGGCCACATGAGGGCAAGTACTCTCTTATGGTGGAGAAAGTCCAAAAGAAGTTTCTGAGATATCTCTACATGAGAGAGTACGGGCATTATCCTTGGCTTTACCCAACCGAATTTCTCCAGGGTATGCTTGGCTACAATAGTCTAGAGACTAGAAGGAATGTGTATTTGATTACACATTTTTATCGATTGTTGCGCGGTATGATCGATAATCCTGAAATTATGCAGAGCATTGGTTTGTATGTTCCTGATAATTACATTAGACATCGTCAGCATAGATTGTTTCACATTCCAATATACAGGACCAACCTGCCGATGGTTATGCCTGTTGGAAGACCCACAGATATGCTGAACAAAATCGCTTTGGGTATTGATATATTCCATGTGTCTGAGGGGGTTTTCCGAAGCGGGATTCTCCTACACCTTTGACCAGATTTTATGTTATTTTTAATTTTATAAATATTTTTATTTTGATATATACTTCCTAATATGTATGCCTTAAACATTTTGTTTGTAATGTACATATTATCAATAAATAAATTGAATTGAAAATGTTGGATTAATAATTTCTTTCATGGTGATTTATCATGAAATTGGCCACTTGCGACGTTGCTGTGAGCAAGCGCCTTGGACTTCATGGCAGGGTGACTACTCCTCTGACCAGCACACATCCACTGACTAGGTTCAGGACGAGCAAGATGAGACTGTAGCGGGTTCGATGGGTTTTCTTGATGGAGATTTGTATTCTAATGTTGTACCAAGGCTGGGGAAATAAGGAAATTCCTACTAAATAACATAAATCTGGAAATTTAGACAAATCACATGCCTCATATTGTTGGCCTCAGTGCCTTTTTATTTTTACTTTGAGCTGTTCCATGATTTTTTAATTTATATTGATCTCATTGATTCATATTGATATTCTTTTTTACTCCCTTTTATATTAACTCGTGGCATCTGCTTGTCTTCTTGTCTGACGAAAAAAATTTGGATCCATTTTAAATCCCTTTCCCGTGATCCAACAAAAAAGAAACTTTGCAAGCAGACTCGTGGCGACGATCAAGAAGATATTTCAAATTTTCGTTAAAAAAAATTAATAAATTTTTGGATTTATAAAATTTTGAATGGTTTTTTCATACAACTTATTAAGTTGTATGAAAATACTTCAACGCGTCCGGTAGACGCGAAACCTGATTAAAGTATAATTTTGGATTTTTGGAAATTTTTTATTACTCCCTTTCGTAGCGTCGCTCGACCGAAGCCCAACGCGTAGGTTAAGCGCTAAAACAGTTTCCACTAGTAAATGAGAAAGGGAATATAATAAAAACTTGTTTTTTTTTGGGTTACTTTTTTTATATTGAAAATAAGTGACCTAAAATGATATACCTAAAATGATTAGTCGTATACTTCACGTGACGGTGATTGATTCTTATATTCTCGAAACTCGAGCAGTAAAATATAAAATGTAAGTAATAAACTCAACGATATAAACCATAAACTCACGTTTTCCATTCATTTTAATGATCATAATAATATATACAACGCTTATTTAACCAATAATATGATTTTTTTTTTATTTACTTAATACATTTTTAATTTCATATTAATTACCAGCGCCATTAAAATTTCACTTGCCATAATTTACTATACATAAGTTTTATAAAATATTGCACGGAATGTTCCTTTAAATAAAATATATGTATTAATTAATCATCCCTTTGGGGACAGAATCTAGTAACTGAGTTCTTAGAACATACTTTCACGTAAAAATATTGTTTAAGAATATTTTTTAATTAAAAAATATATATTTATATATTTTATAACCTTAAAAAATGGGATCATGACAGAATGTCTCTGTAATCTGAGTGAAGAGGGCGTGACATCTGTATTTTGACTTTTTTATTTATTTATTTCTTTATTTATTTAACGCCCTTATGGGCTTTTACAAATACACAGAATATTTTTTTTTTAAAATAACATAAGACAGTTAAAATAATAATACACTTAAAAGTTACAATAATAATAGTTAAAAGATAATAAGAATAATAATACAGAAAAACATAAGACAGATAAAATAATAATACAGTTAAAGGTACAAATAATAATAGTTAAAGTTAAAATAATGATACAGAAAATTTTATTGTCCATTTCCATTTCGTTGAGATGTAAACAATTGTATCAGCTTTGTCCTATATGCAGTTATACTATCAGCAAAAATGTCAGCCGCCTCTGCATGTTCATTCCCCAATGAGTGTAATCTGGGAATTACAGAGTTTGCTAATGCATTAGTTCTGACATTTCCACTATAATAAAATAATGCACTGTGTCTTGATGACCTCGATGGGGCATATAAGACGATCAGTCTAATAATCTGGGGGCAACCAATCAAACTATTTACGATCCTATAAAGAAATATTAGATCTGTTACAGTACGTCTCACAGACAAGTTTAAAAGTTGTAAACTTTTCTAAGATAAGGGTGACACGCGAGCACAGAGGAGGTTGGAGGCGAAGAAAAATTAGTGCTTTGGGAAATTTCGTGAAAATTTTAAGCCTTTTCATTTCTGGAGCTGTTGAAGGGTTTCAGAGTAATGAAGGCTCATTATTTTCACATCGTAAGGAACCCGGCCCTCCGCACACATCATCAGGATATGAGGGTGGATTTCAGAACAATGTCAATTGAGTGTTTGACGTCGGGGGCAGGGTGATGGAGTCATTACCCGCGCCTTTATTGGTCTTTTAATTTAGCAAATATTTAAGGGTATGTACGCTGTAGGTTACAACACTTCTGACAAGTCACACGCTTACGAACACACATGCCCTCAGACTTACTTATTTCATTCTCATTTATCACGGTTATAAATTGCTTGGAAAATCTTTGGTATAATTGAAGATTTTGGCGCTACTCTGATTTCTTCAAGAAACAGTATTCCCATGTCGTTGAGAGCTCTGATCTCAAAAATGAAGTAACTGTTTGGTTGGAAAGTATAACAAGAGTTATAACACCTAAAATATTGAAATTTTCATCATAAATTTTGACATTTGAAACGCTTTATTTGTAGGTGTGGACAATATCCATATGTACATATGGATATAATTTTTAAACAATACAGGTTTTTGAATGAGATTACTTTTTTAAATAGAGTTGCGAACACATTATACGTATCAATTTACTCTTTATTTTTATACTAACGTTTGTTCAATGAAAATTGGACAAATTTATTGGTCTCCTGGAAAAGGGCTTAAACCACTGACCACTGACTAACGGAGGCGAGGGTCTTAACCACTAGACCAACTGCTGCTCCCTAATCTTAAATCTATTTTAAACTTTTTTAGACATTTTCTTAATAAACCATCAGTGGGTTCTTAGCAGGAGTAGAAAAAGAGTATAGAACGCCACACTCTCCTTTAATATTTGGTCATGTATATTTTTTTCTTTACCATCCTTTCCTCGCCTCTCCTTCCTTTATTCTATCTGCTACTCTACAGTCAGTAAATACATTCACATTTTATTTTTTCACTAAAACTTTACTGTTTCGTACAATAATTTATCACACAAGCGCCTAAGCGGTTAAATTTTCACCATATTCAGTCTTCTTTCAATTATTTTTATTGCTGACTTCAGGCTTCACTTCCACTTTGTTATTTTATATTTATGCTTAAATTTATGCTTTAAATTATTTATTGATTACTATATCTGACTAGTATATATTACATAAGGAATTGTGTAATGAGAAATCAATCTAAAATATTCACTGCTCGTGTTAATCCAAAAGTCCGTTAATTTATAATTGCTGAAATTCTACTTCATTTTCTTCAGTTTTTAACAAAATGCCAATTAAAATGGTATCATAACACCATTATGTACCGCTAGTCTCTCTTCGTATGATTAATTTTTATAAAGTTTAGTGAACATACTTGACCTTACCTTTATAATGAATATTAAATGCAAGCTTTTTAGTTAGTTTATGTGAATCCCTTTTCTTTGTTCGTTGCATTTTTTATTTTAAAATGCTTTCATCTCAGCGAGCTTATTTGTCTTAAATTTCAGACACTAATTTCTGCCTCGGTAGAATATCATCTCAGCTATTTTAATGTAAGGTCATTAAAATCGTGGGCTACCTATGTTATTTAAACATTATTATATTTAAATGCCACAGGTCGGAACAAATGTGAAAGGTTAGTGATATTTCGACGGCTCCTACGTATAATATCGTAACCCACAAATCGTCGATTTTGAGTTTTTTGTGTATTTCATATGTATTTAAGTATATCTCTAATTCCAAGAAAGATAAAAATATATAATAAAAAAACGTTATTTATTGCAATTTTTTTTTCTTCCTTGGAATTAAAGATATAATTAAATACATATGAAAAACACAAAAAAACTCAAAATCGTCGATTTGTGGGTAACGATATTATATGTTGGAGCCGTCGATTTATTAAAACGCATTTTCTTTCTCAAGTTTATATTTAAAAGAACAAAGCTCCTTGATAATTGGAAAAAATAGATGAATCACCTAGATAAGGATAGAACTTTGAAAAAATATAGTCATTTCCGGGCATCGTAATAAATTATATGCTGATTGACAACTTAAGTACAATTTAAGTAATTTCGTCATAGTCAATGAGACACCCATTTTTTCCGTCCATATAATAAAATCTATTAATGTTACAGTTTTATCTATTATCTATGTATATATCTATACATCTATTAATGTTACACAATTATATAATATAGTTTTTTTATGATTTATTGGAATATCATCATTCTTACGTTGTCAATTTTATCATAGTAGGTACTATCTATATCCCGTTAAATGACAGATTTCTTGTATTTTAATTTCAGTTTTACTTAGTTATTTTATATTATTAGTTTAAATTATTGATTATTTTTATTTCTGAGTAGTATATATTAAATAATGAATTATGTATTACGAAATCAGTCTAAACTATTTTTTTCATTGATACACATTAATATTAGGTCCTTACATATGAAATTGGTGTTTTGCCGTACTGGCAAATTTGATCTCAAATATCTTCTCTTTGGTTAGGAATTCCAAATCCAAATTTATACAGCTATTTACTCATGTATTTGTGTTTTGAAAATTATAATTCATTTGTTTTTTCCTCAATTGTTTTTTTCTTTGCGTCACTCAGTTTACAAAATGAAAAACTTGAAATATCGCGTTATTTACGAGTACGAGTTCCACCGTGGCACCAGTGCTGCAGAAAAGGCTCGAAGGATTAATGATGTGTATGGCGACGGTGCCGCAAAAGAAAACACAGTGCGTTTTTGGTTCCAACGTTTTCGTTCTGGAAATTTCGACCTGCAGAACAAGCCCCGTGGACGGCCGGAGACCAAAGTTGATAATGAAGAATTGAAGGCTATTGTGGAAGCGGATCCATCGCAAACCACATCCGAGTTAGCTGCAGGCTGCGGTGTTAGTGATAAAACTGTTTTAATCCACTTGAAGCAAATTGGTAAGGTGAAAAAGCTTGAAAGGTGGGTACCTCACGAATTGAGTGAAGCAAATCAACAAACGCGCGTTGACTGCTGCGTTGCATTACTCAACCGGCACAATAATGAAGGGATTTTAAATCGAATCATTACCTGTGATGAAAAGTGGATCCTGTACGATAATCGGAAGCGCTCATCGCAATGGCTGAACCCTGCCGAACCAGCCAAACCATGCCCCAAGCGAAAATTGACTCCAAAAAAGTTACTTGTGAGCGTTTGGTGGACTAGTGCTGGTGTCGTTCACTACAGCTTTCTTAAATCTGGCCAGACGATTACGGCAGATGTCTATTGTCAGCAACTGCAAACCATGATGGAAAAGCTAGCTGCTAAACAACCGAGGCTGGTTAATCGCTCTAGGCCACTGCTGCTTCATGATAACGCTAGACCACACACTGCACAACAGACGGCTACCAAATTAGAGGAGCTTCAATTGGAATGTCTAAGATATCCACCGTACTCTCCGGACCTTGCCCCAACAGATTACCATTTTTTTCGAAATTTGGATAACTTCTTGCAAAGGAAAAAATTCAACTCCGATGGGGCAGTCCAAACCGCCTTCAAAGATTTTATTGATTCCCTTCCGAATGGTTTTTTTAGTAAAGGAATCGATGAACTACCTATGAGATGGCAAAAGTGCATAGATAGCAATAGTACATACTTTGATTAAATAAATATATTATAATAAAAAAAAATCGGCTTTATGTTCCTACCATACTAAACGCCAATTTCATATGTAAGGACCTAATATATGAATGAGCACACTAGTCCTGTTAATCCAAAAACCATTAATTTCTAATTACTGAAATTCTACTTAATATTCTTTAGTTTTTAACAAAGTACCAATTAAAATTTAACTTTTACAACAAATAATATCATTGAGAAATCGTAATCGTGTAACCATTTTCATCTGTAGCGTAAGTGACGGACATTGTTGCATACAAATTATATTTTTAATTTCTAACAATATTTTACGTGAGAGATTATATTTTTTTGCATGGGATGCAGGAGGTGACATCTTTTAAATATATTTATAAATATGAAATATATTAAGAATTTCGCATATTTTACTGGAGCTTTTTGGGTGATTGTAATGCATTAAAATACTGGTACGTTTTAAAATCTACATTAAAAGAATATTGCCTAGTTATAATAAAAATAAAGACGTGTCATTAACCAGCTGCGAAATCTATGTATACTATTTCACGAAAAGGACTACATACCTATGTCTTTAGGATAGTGGAAGGTTTCAATTTGAAACATAATAGGTACTCATATATACAACTTTATAAAAATTGATAATATGTGGATGTTCTTACGATGGAATTGGCGAACGCTGCATTGTGTAATCACTTAAACAAGCTCATACAGATTTTAAGCCCTAGACCATCGTAAAATGAGACTTCAATACACGTTCCTTATATTAACGGCCTTGTCTTTGTGACGATTCTATAATTTTTCTTAATTACCGCTACTTATTTCGTATCATTTTAGATACTGATGAGAAATATAATAATTATTTCCAGTAATATTTCATCTCAAATAACGTGCTTCTCATTTGAGTGAATATATCGTATACGGGATATAAAAGCCAGTAAAATTAATGAATTGGTAACTGTTAAATAATTTAACATACTGTTTAACAAATTTTTTGAAAGTACCCCACAAATAACACGCTATATAGTATGGCAATATAAATGGGTCATTCAAATAAAACAAACCCAATTTCCCCTAATTGTGCCGAAACAAAGTATGAGTGTTATTTATAATAAGCCCGTGGATTAGCCAACGAGCTCACTATACTGTAAAACATAATTCCTCAACAATATTTAGGGTATTAACATCTTTTCAAAATAAGGGTCGAAAAGTTTCTATGTATGTGTGTGAAATCATGTATATTGATACCTCCTACGTATCGTGTCTTTCAAATGTTCACCGATGTACTTCAAATTTTGTATGAATGTTTTTTGTTTTATGTAATATACAGATGTAACATAGCTTATCAACAATACTTGACAGATATATTTCTGCCAAAATTGTGAACTAAAATATTTAAATATCGGTGTCTTAATGTTATCACGTATCGTGGCTAAGGAGGAATGAATGAAAACACTGTAAATTAATTCGAGATTTATTACTTAGTGATTAATTGATTATTAAACGTACAAATTCACTTAATACAAATTAAACTTACCGCTATTCTTAACTATTTCGCGATTTATCACTCTTGAATTTGAATACGTTATAATCTCTGGGTAACACGTATTCATCACTTATAAAACATTCAATTCTCACCCATAGTATTTATCGCTTATTTTCAAGGCCAGTTAGGTACTTCGCTCGATATCTGTCGATTTGTAATTCTCTACCGGCCACCCTGAGCGTCGTCTCGCGGCTCGGCGGCTAACTTCCAACTGAATCTAACTGTCAAAGATATTTGTAGATGTTTTCTGAAAGTAGTAGATAACCCTAGATTATTCGATGGTATTGTGACATGTAACAAGAAATTCGGACAGAACGCAATCCCTTTTGCTTTCCATTCCGTGACAATATCAGTAGTTATAGCGCACTTCAATGATTGCATTGTCTTTAAAATATTTAATATCTTAATAATCTTATCTTCTGTAAAACGTTAGACGATCTTCAAAGTAACTTATATCGAATAATATTAATTCATTTTCTCTAATACAAGTCAAATAAAATGCTTAAAAGGTATTCCAAAATTTTAATGAAGATAAGTCGAAAATATTTTTAAAAATAAACACTATATTTGAAGTCACTTTTCTCCAGAAGTAGTAGTAATACATGTTAAACTCATAATTTTTGTAGGAATGTATCTTTTAATAATTGTGGACTATCTTTGTCTTAACCATACATACGTTCGTATAAGAAGAATTAATAAAAAATAAAAAAATCACTAATTTATAAATAATTTCACCTTAATTCAAACGGTTCTGTTTCCAAGCCTCTAAATTGGCATGATTATTTGACACGTGAAAAGAATATCTCTTTATTTATTTTATTTTTATGAGTCACTGACAAAATACTAGGTGCAAAATACATAAAAAACAATATATTACTTATTCCAAACTCAGCCAAATATGCCAATTACAAATGTCCTGGGCCTGCTCTAGCAATTAACATATATTTAATATATCAACGCAATGCAATCTTGTTCGATTTGGCACGTGTCTTTCACAGCTATTAGGCATATAAAATTCAAGTGGCGAACAAGAAAAAGCAAAAAAATGATTGACGCAGTATGCGGTCATTATGCCTAAGAGAATAAATAATAATAATAATAATAATGAATAAATAATCATGAATAAAGAGTTGATATTATTCAATTACAATTCAATTCAAGAATTATCACAATACAGTTCACCGTTGATTTTTTGTTGAAATTAGTCGTTTATGTGAGTGAGAAATAGCAGAGGTCTGGGGACCGTACCTTGGTGGACTCCGAATTCACTTATTGGTTGATTACTTCGAGATTCATTTGACTTGACTATTCGAGGTCGATTCATGTTTTTTATCCGTTTGGGGCTGTGTGGTCAATCCCGTTTTCTTTTGGTTCTGGTACGGGTTGTTCGTAGGAGATACTGTCGAGTACTTTCTTCGAATCTATGAAGATACCTATGCAATTATTTGATTTGTCCAAACTACTTTGTATAATGGTGGATATTTTGCGGTTGCGTCTTGTGTGCATATCCCCCTGGTGAGCTCGAATTGATTCTCATTTATTGTAGAGTTGACTTTTATGATTGTATTTAGTCTCTTTTTGGCTGCATACTCAAACATTTTCGATATATTAGATAAATAGTATATTAACTTATTATCATTGTTCGTTCAATTAGATTATACTACCAATATGATTGTAAGTGATTATCCTCACCACATACAAGAATCTTAATTCTTTTTGGTGAGGTATAACATATAATAATAATTCGATTGTTCATATTCTAATTAATATTTTCATGAAAGAAATATTGTCTATTAAATAAATAAATTTTATTTTTAAGACACATTCTTGCGATAGGAAAAGAATAGCCAACATTATTATGATGCTGACACATTCTCAAGAACTCCGGGTTTCTTATACCGGTTTCTCTCTGCAAATCATATCAGCTAAAGAAAGAGAATCAATATTTTATCAATGAGTATTTAGTGTAATACCCACTTCAAAATCGGACATATGTTTTTTAAATATTTACAAAGAACTGTACCACGTACCGTCCTTGCGAAATGACCCAGTTAGATTGAACACGAGATCTATAAAATGAAATGGAACCTGCACTGTACACAGAAGGCCTCATCTCTTATCCCTCCCAGATGCCGGCAAAGCCTCCAGGCTTGTAGGGTTAATCTATGGATCATCGAGGAATAAATGCTGTATTAGTTGTATCTATATTAAAACAAATTAGATGTACCATTTAGAAAGATATACAAAAAAAATATCTATACTAACAATACTTTTGGTACTACACAGATTCCAATTCAGTATAAAACTTTTGCTATTTTTGTCTATTTAATATAAAAATATAATATTATGACGTATGTACTTGAGAAAAATCAGAAGACATATGGAAACAGAATCGTATAAAAATATATATAATGCAATAATAATCAGAAATATACTGTTTCTGGCTAATGAAAAATTATAAAAAATTAAAAATATTCCAAAATAAATAATTAAAAATTATATTTAAAAGAAATCGATACACAATAAACAAAGTGATCTAGAAAGCTTACAGATAATGCAATTTAGACAAATAATTAAATTTATTGCACTTCTTTGTTATGAATATAAACTTATTAAAGAACACAACATCTTTGAATTCTTAAGAAAAATAAATAAACCAACATCAACATGACCACTGCACAAGAAGAAAAGATGAAATATGATTACTTTTTAGAAAAAAAAAATATTAAATTCAATCATTCACAGTATAATGAAATTGTACATATAATATATAACTACCTAGGGACATGACAGACATAGATAGTATTACAAATTTTAAGAGGAAGCTAATAAAATGTACGATGGATAAATTCAAAGTAATTAGATGTTATTCTGTTTATATAAGAAAATAAAAAAATTTTAAATGTAGAATAAATGATTCATCTATTAAGTTGATGCATAGTTTTCCGCTGTTTTAAAAATTTTAATTGTAATTTAAATTTTATTGAAAAAAAAAATATTTTTTATAAAATTATCAATTGGGGGCGTAGTCACTATCAACGTCAACTAATACTATGCATTTGCTTCGAAGACGATCCATTCCGAGATCAAAGAGTGTCCAGTGTCTAATGTTCTAGTGGTGCAAATTTAGTCCTCTTCCACAGTCATCAGAAAAGCCTGGTCATCAAAATCCGAAATTTATTCCAATTCTTCTTACGTATCGCGGGGGATCAGAGGGAGCTCATATATTCCAATGTCTCACTATCAGCCTCCACCTCTCAAATAAAGCCATACCCCCACCTATTGCTTGATATTTTGGAATATCGGAATATGGAATTTTGGAATTTGGAATTTTGGAATAAGGAAATTAAGATTGAAAAAACTTAATTTATGGAATTTATTGTGCGTCCGTCCTAATAAAGATACAGTAAAAATATTGAACAGTATCGAAACCGATAGACGTTTCAGATCATTGTAGTTTATACAAAAATGTTCTCAGGTTTTCACGGCCGTTCAAAATCTACCATTTGTAGTTTTTGGGATATTCTGCCATGGATATCTTACCTCTCTGGCCGACGTTTTGCATTCCAGTACCTATACAGCCCTGATGATGGACCCTAGTCCATCATCAGGGCTGATGTGTAACATATTACAAGGGATTCGGACAGTGCGAAATTCCTTCTGCCACCCTTTTCGTAATAATACTATAATACATTTGTACCAGGTGCAAAGAGTTTATTTAAAGAACCTTTTCAAAATAATTCAGAATACTGTCTATAAAATCCGCATTAGTCGCGACTACCCGTGTCTATAAAAAGAACACCATTTTACTGAGGTCTCGCAGTTACCCCGCGTGACGTGGTGATTACTACCCTCTCGGCCCCGAAAGGCCGTGTTCCAGGGGCGGCAGGAGGCCTTCGCGGTCAATATTTGACAGGGGGTGTGTGTTCTGGCATGACACGTCGTGTTTACGATACGAATTGGTTTCAGAAATTTTTCTTATTAACCATTGTTCCAAGTCTATTTTCCGCCACCTGTAATTTCGTGAAGGGATGTGAAACTTTTATTATCGATTTCTCGGCTCACTCCATGGTTATGGGGACGGAAATAACACTGTTGGTCTATTTTATTAGATATAATGAACATTTGTGTCAACGTTATTTGACTTTTGCTGGCCAATTTCTATTCTATAAAAATGTAATTTCGTTTGTATTGGTTTTTTCGGTGTTATTTTTTGTCAATTTTCTGATAAGGTACTTAATAATATGTTTTAAGGTAAATAATAGATTACAGAGGCAAAGCTTTTTATATGGGAAACGTGTATGAAAGTCTCAATAGGGTGGTCCAGGGCTTTTGACTTGTACGAGCTGACTTAAGTGATCACTTTGCATTACGCAACGTTCACCAATTTCACTGTAAGAACATCAACACATTATCAAAAAAAAAATTTATATATATGTTCTAAATCTTCAAACTGACAATTATAGAGACATTTAAGGTTTATGTAGATATACACCATAATGCATTCGAAAAAAGTCTTTACCGCGCAAGTCGTGAAAGATTATTGTGTGCATTACTTAAATAATTTACTCAATAATAACTATGATAAAACCTATTTCACTACTCCACAACGACATACAAACATATACAAATGTCGAATATATTTTGTAAATTCTTTTTCAAAATTAGATTAGGCATTTCTTCATGATCCACGTACTTATCTATATCTTTGCATGCTTAGAACAAATTTGCATATCTCTGATATAAAAATTATGGCAAATATAATAATAATATTAGGTCCTTACATATGAAATTGGCGTTTAGTATGGGAGGAACATAAAGCCGATTTTTTTTTATTATAATATATTTATTTAATCAAAGTATGTACCATTGCTATCTATGCACTTTTGCCATCTCATAGGTAGTTCATCGATCCCTTTACTAAAAAAACCATTCGGACGGAAATCAATAAAATCTTTGAAGGCGGTTTGGACTGCCCCATCGGAGTTGAATTTTTTCCTTTGCAAGACGTTATCCAAATTTCGAAAAAAATGGTAATC
>JADDOH010008003.1:0-40758 GCA_016648135.1 Agrypnia vestita | reverse complement strand
AGTCATCAGTTTATGTTACTTACTTACTTACTTACCATCACGCCGTTTCCCCGCGGGGGTAGGGAGAGAGGATAGAGCGCCATACTCTTCTTTCCTGACATACAACTTTTGCTTCGTCTACATTCATACATCTTCGCATGCAAGCTCGACGGTTGTTCACGCTTCTAACAGGACCATCTGCCAGCATCTGGTTAATCTGGTCATGCCACGTCTTCCGTGGTCGCCCTCTTTTTCTGGCGCCGTCAACACTTGCATCATATGTCTTTCTTACCATTCTTTCCTCATTCATTCGCTCAACATGCCCACCTGAGCGACCCTATTTTTATGTTTAAATATAAAAATTTAATTGATTCCGTTATATGGTGAAAGTAAAAAACTAGTTAACTGCGAGAGTATACGAAATGTTACGAGATTTTCTGACAAATTGTCTGGGGTACCAAATGAAGGAATACTTATACTCAATGTGAAAATCTATTTGAATACTTGTCATGTTATACTATTGTTGTGGAAAGCTTTGAAGATAAATCTTGTCAAATGCTTTTTTGAGCCGGGATTAGTTTCTTACATTCGGGCAACATTACTTTTACGATGGCAGAGTTGAAGATGCTTCATAGAGCTACAATAATATGTCGTGGGTCGTTTAAAGGCTAAGAACTTCCACATCTTTATGTACCTACGGATTGTGTTTTTATTTCATTTTTGGACCGCTCATTTTTTGCCCTTTTTTGTGGAAGCAGACCTTTCGACATCTCACAAAGGCAAGGCAGAAATAATTTTTATATATTTATATTCTCCTTCAAATGTGGAGATGGTCTACGTTTTAGTAGAAGTGATGACCGGTGGGAAATAAAAGTCTTGGAACGAAGGCCGAGGATATTTCAAAATCTACGCAGTGAACGGATAATACCAAGAGAATGTCTAGGCTAAATTGGATTCTATAGAAGACTATGTGATGAAATATGAGAGGTCTACGCCTGCTGAGGTTCTTGATAACTTGATAAAGAAAAATACGTAAGTACATTTGACCGAAATAAGCAATATTTTCAGATCAGATACATAGGGGGAACAATTTCTAAATAAATTGTTAAAGTTTGTAAAATCTGAAAATTTATTTGTATTGTTTGGTATTATTCGACCTATGCTATAAAATAAAACGGATCATATTAACAACAGTTTTGATGATTTGGGTCTGTCAACCATTGTGTGTTGGCTGTAATTATCTCATATTACATATTCCGGCTCGAAGATATCATCAGTGGTAATATGACAGCATTGTGTAGAAGAATCATATAAATGTTATCAAATTACGACCGCCCGATTCGAAAATATTGCATTTCTAAAATACCTATCTAAATTAATTTGTTATGGACGTCACGAAGTTTCTAAATAAAATAAAATGCAGAGTATATTAATTAATCATTATGCCATAAGTCAGTGGTACCTACCTGTTTTAAAAATACTCACAAAAATGCTAACAAAAAAACAGTACACTCGTAATTAGATATATCTCATTATTTTTTCTACTTCTACTTAATTAAAAATATATTGAGACTTACCAGTAGTATGCCTACATTATGCTGGATCTGAAATGGAAAAATAATACTATTAAATAATGTATTTTATTCATTTTTCTTCTGAATATACATATATGTAAGTGATATATGTAAATCAAAAGACTAAATAGATATCATATAAGAAGAAGACAAGTGATTTTATCCCCTGGGTATCCCAAGTTTTTTTTTTCTCCAAAAATATTAACTTATTTCAATCATTTCATCAACAGTTTTATCACCAAATACATGAATGCAAAGAACACGCGAGCTTACAACACTTTAACAAATTTATAAAGTCTATACAACTAGTACGAAGGATATTTCATTCAGTAAATATTGATAAAAACTATGCACTTTATTAGTTTAACTAAATTAGTAGAGAAATTTCAATAATATTTCAATTCAATCGGTTGCAGCTAAGTTAAACTCCTACATTGTAACGTGGTGATTTTTATTATAAATAGGTAATTAAAAAACATATATTATATATAAAGAGAAATGTGGCACATACAACATATCGCTTGGGCGGCCTCAAGTTCCTTCCACCCGTATTCAAGAGCCATACCTACCTACTTAGACTGTAGAATCGTTTAGTTTTTTAATGTCAACTTGTATGTAAAATTTATATAAAAAAGCACCCTGTGAATACCGAATCACATACGAAATAAATCATAAATATACCAATTGTGAGTATTCTATTCTTGATACCTTGTGCCTTTCTTACTTGCTTGCCACATGTTACACTACACCCCTACATCGCGAAACATACATCGAATACCGGAGGATTCAGCGAGTAGAATCAGACTTTTTCCTCACACACCACATTGGTCACCGACCGTCACCAACTCTGCCAATTGTTTGTCATTTTTTAATAAACTATTGAAATCATGTGTATATCTTATTTTGTTTCTGATTTACATTTAAATTTCTTTATTTACATACATGGCAGGTCAGGTTTTGTACACTCAATTTGACCACACTGGAAAAAACTTAAAAGAATTAAGTTCCTATTCTTAAAAATTTGTAATTAATTAAAAATATGATATTAATAATCGAATTTATCGTTAAAATATAAATAATATGTGTATTTTATAATATTTTACATTGAAAATAGAACAATTATTTAATCAATGCACTACATTTTTTTCTTACAAATAAACATTTTTATTCCAATCAAATATAAATAATTAGTAAAATTAATATTGTTAAAAAGTTACACCACTGCGCTTTAATTTTATATATTCCTTGCTACAAAGTATACTTTAAATATCACACACAAACATTTTAGAATATTGACATATACAAAACAGTTAATTGTAAACTGTGTAATTTTTTTTATTATTCAAAAATAATATTTAATAAGTACAAATAAACTCATTTAAAGCTGTGTTTCCAAAAGAGTATGTTTAGTAAGGGCATGATGTTATTATTTTTGATGTATTCTATAAAACCAACACATCTAAATTTTTTGCGTTTTTGCTTGATATTTTTTTTTTGTTATCTTTGTAATGATGAAATACTAACACTTCAATTTAGTGTTCATTTTGAGCTACTAATTAGTGATAACATTTTAATTATTTTTTGGATCAGGTTCAGAAAGCGGGGTCGACTTGTACGCAATAGAAAGCAGTGAGGGTGCGAGTTCAGTAATGAAAAACCTTATTCAAAATTAAACTTTCGCGTACAATTCTCGTTAAATACAACAGTCCGTGTAGAAACAATACATTTTACTTGATACGTTGAATCCTGTCATCTATACATATATAAAAAGCAACGTCAGCTTCTATATCTATCTGAATGTTATGGTAAAACACGAGAATCATTAAACCGAATTAAAGCGGTTTTTTATGCGTATCAGTGTATTTTTAACTGAATACGTATAAAGTTGTGTCAAAAAGATTCGGCCTCAATGCAAATTAGGAAAATAGAATTCAGGCCCAATGAAAAATGATAGAGAAAGAAAATAATAATTTATTGTATATAAGAAAATTGAGCACTAAGTCCATTAGATAGAAAAAAACTCAATTAATATATATTATAGATGTCTCACAATGACGAAACTGTATTTTTTTTTGGGAAAGTAGGTATAAAAGTCATTTTTTGGTGTACATAGGACTTACGACCTATCGTATGGTTGGCTTAAGTGATCACTTTACACATATGTAACGTTCTCCAAATACAGTTTCGTCTCTGTGAGACATCTATAATATACATTAATTGATTAATGATGTCCCTGTGACAAGAAATCCAGCACTACCGTTTTGAAAGATTTGAACAAACTCAAAAGTATTCTGAAGAAAAAAAAAAGTTCGTGTACTCATGTACGCGCGGTAGAAGTAATACTTAAAAACTAAAATAAAGACAAAATTATATATTAATGACGGTCAAGTATTGAGTTGTAAGAATCTACACTGATCTTTGTCGATTATTTTGTCGAGTTTGTCGGCAAATAAAAACATTCTTAAATTGATGGTTCGCGTCATAGATAAGCCCTGTTATTAATCTAAATATAATAATTTAATTGTCTGTATATCTCGTAAGTCCGTAACATTTTGGAATTCACAAAAAAAAAACAAAAAAAACACGGCTCGAACCTCAAACACGCGGACCACTTGGTTACTAGACCACATAGCTACCATTGCTTCTGCGCGGCCCGTCAATAATATACAATAAAAAAATATATTTGATTAATTTACGGCTTCAACGTTCAACGTATGACAGATATTTTATTATGTATAAATATTAATTAATAATATTCAAATTATGTTCCGTGATTTTTCACGGGTGTGCTCATAGTGTGTAATAAATATAATATATTTTTGACGGACTAAGGAGAACTGGTGATAGCTCTGTCGGTTAGTTAATGTATTGCCAACGGGGTTTGAGTCTTTCTAAAGCCGTGTAATTTCGTTTTTTTTAGCTAAGAATTCGAACAAAAATATTATATTTAGATATTACTGGAACACTAATCTCAATTGCATTTCGTGGTCTCGCATTTTCGCTACATGCTTTCGATACAAGCCTCGCTACAATGTGCATGCTGCGTATGCAAAACTTCCATCACAGAATTATTTTTACCCTAAATGCGCCTATAAATTTAAATAAATCTCTGTTTTTTGCAAAACATTCACAATTTCATTTAAAAAATAAAAGTGTACTTTTAAGCATTTAATTTTGTATATAATAATCCATCATTCTGAGGCATTTTACGCTTTGTGGCGATAGTGTGGTCACTATATACCGATAATGTTTTCTCTTTCCCTCTCATCTGTTAATATGGACTAATGATAAAAAATGTTCGTCCATATTAACGCTGGAAAATGTATCGTTGGGAGTGTTTAATCTAATGTGGCCCCCAATTTACCACGATGACGTAGTTGCGCCACTGAATTGAGCTATATGGCATAACTATTTTTTATGAAAATGAAAGAACGTATTCATAAATATATTAGAGAGAACGGAATTTTAAATTACTAAGCTATAAGAAGCTATAAGAAGAATTATGTTTTGGTAAGATGCGGGCGAAGCTGGGTTTTCTGCAATGTTACTCCTGATAGTATATTTATATAATTTTTTATTTTAATAAAGCAAATTAAACTGAGATTGACAATTAATGTCTTTTCAAAAACAATTTTTTTTACAGATTGCTCCATTTATATACAATGCAAGTTATAACTTGGAGAGAGTATCTATATGGAGGCGATCCCTCTATTTGATGCTTTCAATGCCATCATTCAATACATCGACCTGATCACTCAGTTCATTTAGGAGTAGCACATAACGCGTTATGGTGTGCTTATTCATTACATGCATTCTGCATTTTGGGAAATAGCGCGTGACCTCAGGTGACAGCAGGTTTGGAGCATCAATTACATTCCTTAAAATTTTAATCCCCAACATGTCTAGGTCCTCTTGTCTACGCGACTCGAGGCTGCGGTAGTTTCATTCCCTCAGCAGTACTTCACGGTTCATGAATGTGGGATATTCTCCTGTATTGTATAAGCACGTATAAGTAGCGCAAGAATTTATTTTGAATCTGCTCAATCATGTCGATGTATTTCTTTTGGTGTGAGCTCCAAACTGCCATTCCATATTCCAATTTTCAACGATTAATGAAATTGTGCATTTGCTCGATGCACTTCTCATTCGAAAATCCGTTTGTTATGTATTGTTACGAAACCTGAGAGCTTATAACACGCTGTAACTAGTTGGTTTATGTGACTTGAGAAAGTCAGTCTGGCATCAGAGACATTACCGAGATTTTTGTTTGTAGCAACGCGTTTAATTTTTTCTTTATTAATCATATAATCGAACTTTATTGGTGTTACTGAACGACTGTAGGTATGGAATCAGTTAACCCTTTAAACGCCAAGGCCATTTGCGCTGAAAGAAATTAAACGAAATAAATTTACTAACAAAAAAGTAATGAAAGAAGAAGAAGATAAGAAGTTCAGAAAAGCACTGCTAACCCATTGCACCGCTGCGATGTAACCTGAGGGTTTAAAAATGAATAAGCGAATGAACTCTTTTTTTCATGACCATCTTTGCCGCATTGAAATACCTAGATAACCAATCATTTGTTGACCAGAGGCGTTGTTGTGCATGTCTTTATCGGTTTATTTGTTCAACTAGAAATTGCGCTCAAAGGAAGCCTTTGAGAAAATAGGATATCCTCAGTAAATTGAGGTGCCACAACGTGAGCACATGAGATAAAAACAAGGTGTTTGTCGTGGAATGGGAACACCAATTTTGGTGTTTTTTTTATTGTTATTTCAAAAGCATTATTAATATTAGGTCCTTACATATGAAATTGGCGTTTTGCCGTACTGGCAAATTTGATTTCAAATATCTTCTCTTTGGTTAGGAATTCCAAATCCAAATTTATACAGCTATTTACTCGTGTATTTGTGTTTTGAAAATTATAATTCATTTGTTTTTTCCTCAATTGTTTTTTTCTTTGCGTCACTCAGTTTACAAAATGAAAAACTTGAAATATCGCGTTATTTACGAGTACGAGTTCCACCGTGGCACCAGTGCTGCAGAAACGGCTCGAAGGATTAATGATGTGTATGGCGACGGTGCCGCAAAAGAAAACACAGTGCGTTTTTGGTTCCAACGTTTTCGTTCTGGAAATTTCGACCTGCAGAACAAGCCCCGTGGACGGCCAGAGACCAAAGTTGATATTGAAGAATTGAAGGCTATTGTGGAAGCGGATCCATCGCAAACCACATCCGAGTTAGCTGCAGGCTGCGGTGTTAGTGATAAAACTATTTTAATCCACTTGAAGCAAATTGGTAAGGTGAAAAAGCTTGAAAGGTGGGTACCTCACGAACTGAGTGAAGCAAATCAACAAACGCGCGTTGACTGCTGCGTTGCATTACTCAACCGGCACAATAATGAAGGGATTTTAAATAGAATCATTACCTGTGATGAAAAGTGGATCCTGTATGATAATCGGAAGCGCTCATCGCAATGGCTGAACCCTGCCGAACCAGCCAAACCATGCCCCAAGCGAAAATTGACTCCAAAAAAGTTACTTGTGAGCGTTTGGTGGACTAGTGCTGGTGTCGTTCACTACAGCTTTCTTAAATCTGGCCAGACGATTACGGCAGATGTCTATTGTCAGCAACTGCAAACTATGATGGAAAAGCTAGCTGCTAAACAACCGAGGCTGGTTAATCGCTCTAGGCCACTGCTGCTTCATGATAACGCTAGACCACACACTGCACAACAGACGGCTACCAAATTAGAGGAGCTTCAATTGGAATGTCTAAGACATCCACCGTACTCTCCGGACCTTGCCCCAACAGATTACCATTTTTTTCGAAATTTGGATAACTACTTGCAAAGGAAAAAATTCATCTCCGATGGGGCAGTCCAAACCGCCTTCAAAGATTTTATTGATTCCCGTCCGAATGGTTTTTTTAGTAAAGGGATCTATGAACTACCTATGAGATGGCAAAAGTGCATAGATAGCAATGGTACATACTTTGATTAAATAAATATATTATAATAAAAAAAAATCGGCTTTATGTTCCTCCCATACTAAACGCCAATTTCATATGTAAGGACCTAATATTCAAAAACATATTCAAAAACCAAATCAGTTTTGAATTTTTTCAACACTTGAAGTGATTTATTTAAACATAGTTTGTTATTTATAGTTGAATACACAATGCCAGCTCAAATGAGCTAATTGTCTTCTTAAAAAAATCAAAAGTATTTGTTTATAAAATATTTGATAGTTGAAATTGCATATTTGCTCTTTAATTAGATTGAATTATATAAAAATATTATATATATAATAGATTAAATTTATTTTTATTTTTTATATTGCCGTTAAATGATGTAGATCATCCAGAAGGCGCTGTTAAATATGTTAATTTGTAGATTTTTGAGAACAGCCTGGTATTCAGTTGTTTGCTAAGAGTGTTAATTAAGGCTCTGTGCTCTGCGTGAGTTAGAGAGTAGCCCATTCTATGTGATTGCATCTGTCACACAAAAAGCGCTTTTGTAATAGGCAGCTCTGTTAGGTTTGCCCACTTTGTATAAAGTGTTAGGGCCTTGTGGACCATCAGACCTCAGTGTGATATTTCTCCCAGTTAGTAACTTCTTCTGATAAGGCTGTTTTATGTTTATTGTTTCAGAGATTTATCTATCTAGAGAGCATCCTAACATCAAATTCCTCACTTAATGATGAGCTGAAGAACCGTCTAAGAAATGCTTCAGCGGCTATCGCCAAACTAAATGATAGAGTCTTCAATAGCAGAGATATTTCCCAGCAAACAAAGATATCAGTCTACAAAGCTATTGTGCTTCCCATACTACTGTATAAAATGGAGGTTTGAGTACCTTACAGAAGACAAGTTAAGAGTCTGGAAATGTTCCACCAACGACTCCTTCGCCGCATTCTACAGATCCACTGGAGCGACCATATATCTAAAGTTACTGTTCTGCGTCGCTCTAAATGTCAGCCAATTGAGGACATGATCGTGGAAGCGAGATTGAGATGGACGGGACATGTGTTACGCGTGGGCGATCACAGACTTCCGAAGCAGGTCTTATATGGGGAGATAGTAAGCAGGCAAAAGGCCGGAGGATAGAAGAAGAGGTATAAAGACTGTCTCCGAGAATCGCTGAGCCTATGGGGAGCATTCGAGAATAGGGAGCAGCTGGCACAAGATCGTGTGAACTGGAGGAGAGTTTGCTCTCAGGCTGATGGTTTTGCCAGACGAGTAAAAAATGAGCAGCGAGCCGCAACCATGCGTCAACGGGACCGACCAACGCAACCTGACCGCTTCCTTTGTGAAGTATGCGGAAGAGAGTGCGCCTCTCGAATAGGGCTATTTTCTCATCGCAAAGCTCATGAGAGGCGCAGCAACAACTAAGTCAGAATGGTGTGGGGATCCTCGATCACGAGGCCCGGCTACAATAACAAAACGTTTCTGAGGTAAGTTGACAGAACTCCATAATCACACATATGGAAATAAAAACACTTGTTTTTTAAATTCTACATTTTTAATTTTCTGACTGTAGAACTTAAAAAAAAGTGTTTTTATTACCATACGTTTGTTATACGTTGTTCGGTGCCAAGTTATTTAAAACTTTATACACCATCATTCATGACTTGAAGTCTACTCTTACTGAGTATTTCAGCTAATTATAACTCTGAAAAGTGGTTTGATAGGGCATGATTTATCAGCGCCGAAAATTATTTGGGCAGCAGCATTAAAACCACCTACAGCCAATGAAGCTGATGTTTTGAGTGACCTGGAAAACAAGAACTGACAGGTTTACAAATCAAATCAAATATTGTGATCGATTTATTGTAATCTGATACCAAGATATACAGGAAGATACACATATTTTGTTTAGTTCAGAATGATTTGAAAGATTCTGAGATCTCTGCTTGATAGTAAAAAAAACGACCGAGCCTTACAGTAGTCGCATTTGATGTGTAACATTTGACATCTCACAATTAAAATATCAATTGAGCAGCAACACAAATTAACATCAAAATTTAAAAAAGCTAATACCTATATATTTATTAATTGGTAAATATGTACAAGTAAAGAAAATGTATGTTAACTGTTCGAAGAATATTTTTTCTTCTGTATGAAGGCTTGAGCTTTGTGGTGATATTATTATTAAAATAAAACACAAATCGCTTTGTTTTCACCACTTTATTAGATTAAACAAGCCACATGTTTCGAGAACATGTAGATTGTTTATCTAATTAAGTGGTGAAAACAAAGTTATTTGTGTTTTATTTTAATAAAATGTATGTGCATTTATTTATTATTGAATTTGGCCGCACTACGTAGGTACCGTATATCTATATGCGCATTTTGTTTAGAAATGTGTTTGGTCAATTATATGTTTTTATTTATTAAATTTATGTAAATAAAATAAGTATTTATTGGATGGTTTCGACGATATAAGCCAAAATATATCAAATATACAACATCCAGAAACTTGACACCAGCCGCGTAGCATGTATACAAAATCATAAGAGTTGGCTGTTGGAAGTGTGCGTCTTCGCTGTGATGGCACTTGCTGGACATCGATTTGTTTATAAATGATGATTTTTTTCCATTGCTTAAATGAAAATGCGCGCGCTTCCCTGGCGTATTATTTTCTGTTACGTATTTCCATTCATTTTCACGAAATCACTGCCACACACTACAGGAAAGCGAAAAGAAAGATGTTACACATCAATTATACCAAAAATTCAATTAATAGTCTAGAAAAACGGAAACCGTACAACTTTTATGTAATAACTTCTTCTTCAAATATAGCAAAATTATTTTGTGGTGACATAATTATAATTTATATAAATAAATTTTGTAAACACCACTTATTTATTGAAAAAATTCAACATGTTTCGAAGCCAATGGCTTCTTCGTCAGGAAAGTCTTAAATTTATTTAGGTACTTTATATTATCATTTTCCATACATAACTTTTTAATATTTTGATCTTTACTTCGATTTTTAAATTTTATTTTTGTTATCCTGACGAAGAAGCCATTGGCTTCGAAACATTGAACTTTTTCAATAAATAAGTGGTGTTTACAAAGTTAATTTATATAAATTAAAAAAAAATTTTTTTTGATATAATATTTTAATATTCGTGATGTAAGTATTTTCACTACCATTTGTTACCTTAAATGACACACTAAATTTATTGAAAAGTAGAAAAATATTGTATTGGTGTAACAGTTGGATAATAAATGTACTGATATGAATAAAATTGCTGAAATAATATTTTCTTTCCAGTATTGTTGTACGTCATCAATCATCAAAGTAGTTTTGATCTTCAGTCTGAATGTGTTCCAGATATTTAATATTGCTGCTTCGATTCTGTTCCATTTTGTCAAGTTGGTGGTGTGTGTGTGGGCGTCTTCTTACGCCTAAACTCGACTTCAATCGACATCGAGCTCGTGTGCGTTGATATATGATATTTCCATAAGTTTTCTTGATAAATTGACAGACGGAGCAACGCTACCTTATCGTCTAATTAATTTTACACCCTCAAATTTCCTCAGGAATTTATATGACAGATTGTAAAATTATGTAAATGTGTTACTCCATTATTTCAATATCATTGTTTATTTAAATTTAATTTAAGATAAATTTTATAGTCATTAAAAAGTGAACATGTTATATTTTTTCCATAAAAAACAAAATTTCAAAACTTTTCTGTTAGAAAAGTTTAGAATTGATTAAAAAAATGTCGAAACATGCTGTTACTACTTCATTAATTAGAAAGCGATCAAATAGTCTTTAGGTGGATAAAAAATTTACTTTAAACGAAGTTACATTTTTAAAATTAATAAAATGTGAATCAAAATTTTATTTTATAATTAAAATAATTGTTTTTTCCTCCTTTTTATTACATGATGAGATGGACTCCTCAATGAGAGGCATGTTACTTATCATAGTTGAAAAATTCAATGCTTAAGCTGGCATTTTTATACTTACAGAGACAAAGACAGAAAAACCTACAACAAATTACTATTATTAAATGACTAGCAGTTACTCGTCAAAAATGATGGAACATTGGTTTGAGTCTTTGCTAATCCCTAGTATATATTCGAAGTATATTTTTGACGGTCTGCGGAGAGGCAGCAGTAGCAAAATCGCTATCATTTTTGCCTTCGGGTTTGCTGGCCCGGGGTTCAAGCCCCATCTCCGGCCGTTTAATTTAATTTTTTAGCCGTGAATTTGAACGAATTTATGAACGTCACATAAAGTTACAGGGACAAATGGATGGACGGATGGACAGACGGACAGATAACTTATTTATTATGTTTGAATGTTTGATGATATATAAATACAAATTGATTCTATGATTCTATGCTCACTTTTGTGAAATTTCTGCATGCTGTGAAATCGAAAACATGCAGGGGAAGCAATTTTGTATATTTTGAAGATGTGGCAAATGGATCCTGGAGGCCATCTGGCGGCAAGGGCACGTAGAAGAAGAGGGGTTCCGCGAAAGCACCAATGAGCCATTCCCTCTCCCGCCACGAAATTGTCTGGTCGATGATATTCAAGTAATATTTAATTAATGTCTCGCAAATGAAAATTCAATTTCGTTGAAATAATTAAATCAAATAGATACAACATTTCTCTTAATTTGTGCCTAATGTAAACCAGAATATACATTAAGATCCAACCAAGTAATTTTTGTATTTTGTTGTTATTGTTACAAAAATATTTATTACACAATTGTGTTATTCATATTACCTCTCCATTTAAGAGCATTGCTCTTGTGCATTGACAAGGAACTTTGAATTTCTATATATAATTCCTTACATTTAATTATTTTATATTATATTATATATCTAGAATGAAGTAGAAGAATGAACGTCTTTGACTTAGAAGGAAATGGTGTCTAGTTCAGTTCGTAGAGATGCTCTTTCAATTTGCTCTTCAATTGTTCTGTATCCTGTATCTTTTTCATTTCGATTGGAAGGTTGTTAAAAAATTTCACGCCTGAGTATATGAAACCTTATTTAACTACCTCACCTTTATTGCTACATGCACACAACCAAAGTTACCGGGATAGGCTAATCCTAGCTATTTTTTATACGCAATCTACAGGTCTGGGGACCCCGACAGTAACGTCGGCGTCCAAAGTATATTTAGGTGACCAAAATTTAGAGGGATCAGAAAGTGCGTCACACAGTAATGGTATTAGCACATGATACACATACCGAAGATATATTGACAAAAAAAAACAATGAGGCTCTGAAGATGTTCATTATAACCGAGACAACTAGCTAGTGAACAGTCTCCTACAAGATGACTTAATTAAAAAACAAGACTTTAAAGTGTCAATTTTTAAACGTCGCAACTCAAGTGCATAGTACTGGGAGAAATGGAGACACATTGTTCACAGGGTTCCAAACAAACCAGTAGACAAAGATGCTCAGCATTGAGAACAGGATGAAGAAGAAAAAGAAGAAGGATTTTAAATTCATGATCTGAGTGTAAGTAACTTTATAACACAAATGTTTAGAAGTATCGCAACTAAATATAACTTTTGACTTAAATGGGAGTGCCTACCTACAAAGCGCGAAAATGGCAATTTATGTGATTTTTTTTAGAAAATCTATATGAATTATGGTATTGAATTATGGAATTATGATATCATGTAAATTTAAAATACTTTTAAGAATATGATAGTTTTTTATATTAAATATTAGGTAACATTGGCGGAAAATTCTTGGGTTCTGTGAACTGCCGAAAAAAAGGTCCTCCGCGGTGTCCACTCCCATTTCATTTGTAATCATCAAAATAAAAGAAAACAAAAAGATTATAAAAATTAACACTACAATTAAGTATTTGGCGTAGAGGTTTTTGAAAATATAGATTTTTGAGAAAATTTCGGGCGTTTGAATTTAAAGTAGCATTTTTCAGAGATAAATTCGGGTTTATTTAAGCTGATAAAAAAACTAAGTCACTCAAAATAAGAATGCCACGACAAATACTAGAAAAATGTGTATAGAATAACTACTAGAAATTTCAAGTTGATCAGTTTAGTGGTTGCCGAGATACTTTGGTCAACGATTTTCATAACATGATTTTGAGTAAAACGCGTTTGAAGATTGAGCAATGAATAAATCGAAAAATTTTTCAACCATCATACAATCGTTGATTCCAGGTCCATATAAGTCCTCAACCTTGCTTAGAATTTCCATATCATCGAGCACTCTTCACAAACATAATAGAAACAGGTCTTACGTTTCTATTACGAAAGAGCCCGACTGGCAGCTAGCTGCGCGTAGCGCTGCGCCGTGTGGCGCGGCGTTTAATCGACAAAAAGATGCCACTATTAACAGCTATAAATATCTATTTGCATTTTTTCTTGAAATTTTCACCATCCATTCTTAAAACCTCAAGTTTTAAGAAAATGCAAAATTTTAATTTTTTTTTTCGATATGTCTCCTCCTTAAAAATGTCAACAGATTGCGAAAATTAAATATATTTGAAGATATAAAATTTTTTATTTAAATTACCAACAAACCTAAGTCCAACATTGAAAAAGCCATAGCGTTACTTTTTCGTCATTAACATACATTTATAAACATTGAATGAACGAGATAAATTACTTTTATAATTGAAGTACCGAAGAGTTGAGTAACGGCAGAGATTATTATTGCCGGAGCTTCATTATAACTTAATACCGTAAAAGTTTAAGTGGACACTTAACGCGATAAGCAAAGTTTAAAAATATCTGCGCCTGAAAAAGTTCTATTACACTTTCCCTAAATCAGGCGCGCGGATTACAAGTTCTGAGTGGTTGCTATTTTTTACGGTCGCTTTCAATTATACCACAAATAAGATTTCGCTATTTTGTTGGCCCAGATAAGGGCAGTCTAATTGGATATAAATGTTTTGCTCTCATTTAACGAACTTAGGGTTAGGAATGATTTGACATGTATTTTTAACCTTTTAGCTGCCAGTCAAATTTGATATGGCGGTCATCTGTCTGTAGGCCAGTCGTAATTTAAAATATAAAATAAATTTAGATAAGTATGAAAAATACCAATGGTATTATAATTTCCGATTTCAATATTTTGGTATTCCAATCATAATATATATTAAAATGTTCCCGTTAAATAAATAAAAACTTTCTCGAAAAATTCCATATTATTGTGGTGGAAGCTAACTTTTTTGACTAACTAAACAACTAACCATCACGCCTCAGCAGGGATAGGCAGAGAGGATTGAATGCTACACCCTTCTATCCTGGCACACCACTCTCACTTTTTGGGGAAAAAAATTCATGAATGTCAAATTTTAACACTCGACAAATTAAAATCACGAGAAAAATGACTTTGTGACGCATTCTCATTGCGTGTCATGATGCTCTTGTGTTTGAACAAGTCAATGTCAGAACAACTATATTCAAGCCAAAGATTTTTGCGTCACGCCATAGTAAAATGGGAGATACTTCGTTTGATTTTGGTTCTAATTTCTCGTTAAGGCGTCAACATATTTCGATTAAGTTGACCATAAAAAAATCTTATTTCAAATTCTTTTAATTTTTGTTTGCGGTTTTTATATGCGAAGGTTTGCTTGCAAATCTTTAAGTGATAATGATTGATAATAAGATAATAATGCAAAAATACTAAAATAGCTTTATTCATATTTGATGGTTTTCTAACCGGTGACACACATACCGTTATTTGAGATTTATATTAGATTGTTTCTATGAAAGAAAAGGGGGTTGGATCACAGCGAACTTATATCCCCCCTTGCGTATGTTTAAGATACATTAATACTGCAGGTAAATTGCTTATTTTGTTTTTGAGATTCATTGCAATGTTAAGCTATTATCTATTTGAAAACGGTTCAACAGATGTATCACAATTTTTTTTTTTTTTTAAATAAAAAATAGAGATGCGAACACGGAATTCGTGTCACATCAATATTCTTACTATTTTCAAATTAAGCTTAACTAAAAAAAAAAAAAATAAAAAAAAAAAAAAAAACAATGAATGATTACGTATACAAGACTCAAAATTTAATTTTAATTGAGGATAAATTATAGAAATCTCACAGAGACGAAGCTATATATATTTGAGTAAAGTGGACGGAAGTCTCTTATACGATAGCTCAGGGCTAACAACCTCTATGAGCTGGCTTAAGTGATCACTCTACACAATGCAAATTAACCAAATGCATCGTAAGAACATCTACACATTATCAATTTTTTTGAAAGTTCTATGTATGTTTCGAATCAAGAACGTTTCATATATTACACTGTTCTTTGCTAGAGACTCTCTTATTATATTTTTCTCATTTAAAAGTTTGTATACATAGGTTTCTCAACTGGTAATGATACTTCTATATTTTATTTTTCTGTGGAGTTTTTATAGCAATATTCCTTATTAACGTTTATATGATATTCTTCCGAATTATTACATATCTATTACATGCGCCTGAAAATAAATATTTTAAATTTTTAAATCAAATCACACACTATTTTTTTGTGCATTCTTCTACAATTTGATTCATTAATTAGTTTTCAATATGAGCTTTGTTTAAAATAATGAAAATGTGTTTTCATTAAAAATAGTTTTTCGCTGTCTGGCAATATTCACAGGTTGACAAGTGTAACCTTTCGATAAAAGGCTATTTTTTCTATCAAATTTATGGTAAGGCAATAATATATATTGTGCGCCCTTTATAAATTCAAGGAAACCATTATAGTGTCAGTTCTTATCAGGCCTCGTGCGAAGTATTGCTATTGCGTGCGTGTTCACATTGCAAATATGTCAATTATATCAGATATAAGAGATATTTTTAGGCACTTACCGATATCTTTTATCAACAAAATAGTTTCATTGGTTTTTTATTTATGGTTTTTGTGTTAAATTGTAGAACTCCATATTTATTTTTAGCGAAATTTAAAATAAATTAAATTTTAATAAATATTATTATTAAGTTCTACGGGTTAAGTATTTTTATGTGTTATATATGATATATGTCCGACCACAAATTTAACGCTATAAACATCAAAAATACAAAAAATAATACAACCAATGAAAGTTTTTTTTTTTTTTTTAGCGAAATTTAAAATAAATTAAATTTTAATAAATATTATTATTAAGTTCTACGGGTTAAGTATTTTTATGTGTTATAGCTGTTTCGGCTTGTAAGGCCATTATCAAACAGGCCATTATCAAACTGTTTGATAATGGCTTTACAAGCCGAAACACATAAAAATACTTAACCCGTAGAACTTAATAATAATATTTATTAAAATTTAATTTATTTTAAATTTCGCTAAAAAAAAAAAAAAAACTTTCATTAGTTGTATTATTTTTTTGTATTTTTGATGTTTATAGCGTTAACTTTGTGGTCGGACATATATCATAAACATAAACCACTTAAATAATGACTCTACGTCTACCGGTTTCGATACCACCGTATCTTCATCAGGACTGACGTACTGACTATACATTACCTATCCTAGTAAGCAAATCAATTCTGGATGGGGGCGTGGCTAGAGCTATGGTGGGGTATTTGAGGGGTGGACGCCGAAATGGGAAATACATCTATATCGCATCCCACACTACCGCAATCCATATGCAATCAAATAAAAACATATAATTGACCAAACACATTTCTAAATAAAAATGCGTATGTACATATACAGGTACCGTATATCTACATACATACCTAGTGCGGCAAAATTCAATAATAATAAATGCATATACATTTTCTTTACTTGTATTTACTAATAAATATATATATAGGTGTATTAGCTTTTTAAAATTTTTATGTTAATTTCCGCCGCTGCTCAATAGATTTTTTTTAATTGTGAGATTTCAAATATAACATATCAAACGCGACTACTGTAAGGCTCGCTCGTTTTTTTAAATATTCTCTTTGTCACGCTATTTTTTTATGTTTTAATTTTTAATATTTTTCTAAAGATTCCAGACGTTGAATTGAAAAAAAAGTTGAGGATTGATTTTTAATTAATACGGAAAATGGTCCATTTCAGAAACAGCGATGCCTAAACGACCTCTTAGGTTTTTTTTTTATACACTATTGAAGAAATAAAATAGACCAAAAGTACTCAAATAACGGTTTAATTCTTTAACGGGTTAATGGATTGTCCAAGACGTCCAATTCCATTATCTGTATTTAACCTTTGAAGTGCCGATAGCCGGTAAAGGTTTTATAGATATGGTTGCCTTTATAAAGCTCGAATAGATAAACAGGCTGCTGGATAAATAAAGGCTCGCGCAACCGTAATGACTTTCGTAAAGGCTTTCATGTGGGTGGCCAGAGACGCTCGGAGTACCTGCCAGGGAATAGAACAGGAACGAAACGTTCGTATTCAGGAAAGTAATTAATACTGAAAGATTTATCTCGCCCACATGCATGCAACTAAAATTTAGGGGTAGATTAGTGAAAATATTAATTGAATTATGCTGAAAGAAACACATTCAAAATACGTAGCGTTGGCCGTATGTAAGATTTACATATTTTAAAATAATATTTTTATGACTTATGTTTTTATTTAGTATTTTTGCTATTATCCGAATGGAAAAAATAATATGCTTGAAGATACGCGGAGATATATAAAAGAGCCATCAAAGAAAAAAATATAAATTGTAATTTTATTTTTATAAACCGGTATTTTTTTTTAACGTTTAATTATAAAAATATTAATTAATAAAAACCTTCTTCTTCAAATGTAGCATATTTATTTTGTGGTAACATAATTATAATTAATATAAAATAAATAAACAAATAGTTATGTTTTAAATTTATTTTCATATTAATTAGGTACTTTATATTATTATTTTCCATATATAACTTTTGATCTATACTTCGATTTTTAAATATTATTTTTGTTTTCCTGATGAAGAAGCCATTGGCTTTGAAACATGTTGATTTTTTTCAATAAATAAGTGGTTTTAAACAAAGTTAATTTATATTAATTATAATAAAAACCATTTAATTTGCATGCTATATTTTCAGATTTGAGGTGATAGCAGATCACATATTTTTAAAATGTTGTAGTTTCTTACCTAACCCTAGAATGTATTAATTTATTTGTATTTATAAGTCAATGAAATAAATTTCGCTTCAATTTTGATGCGTACAATAATGTATTCAAATAAATGTGTATCTTTTTTTAACAGCAGTTTTTTAATTTGAACGATAAAAGATTTTAATTATGCTCTTTTACGTTTATATGTAATGATTAATTTATAAACTAACTTCAACAAGTAAAAATTATAAAAGTGTTGCCTCAGAGTGAGCATTATATATTTATTTTTTCCATAAAATTTAAAATATTGTCTAGTTTAATGTTATCTTGCATTCGTCATGGAATTCCAAAATAAAATTAATGTCATATGATATTAATTCTAATTTTAAATTAATATTAAGACTATGATATATATTTTTTAAATCTGTTTAAAAAACTTATTTGTTTTCCCGCTGTTGGTTTTTCTATTGATTTTTTACATCGCTGTTCACGACCGTGGAGGAAATAAAAAATCGCGTTATTACTCCTTTTTTTTAACTCGTAGCGTCTGCTTGTCGATTGTCTGCCGAAAAAACTTTGGATCGATTTTTAACCCTTTTTTTGTGATCCAATCGAGTTGAAACTTTGCAGGCAGACTCGTGACGACGATAAAAATAATCTAATAAATTTTCGTTAAATTTTTTAAAATTAATATAGTATAATTTTGTATTTATCGAAATTTTAAATTACTTTCTCTCGCAGCGTCGCCCGACTC
Organism: Agrypnia vestita; assembly: GCA_016648135.1. Lineage (NCBI taxonomy): Eukaryota > Metazoa > Arthropoda > Insecta > Trichoptera > Phryganeidae > Agrypnia > Agrypnia vestita. Next base: position 21,428 of record JADDOH010008003.1, on the reverse strand, counting down.
GAGCCCGACGCGTGGAGTAGGCGCGAAACCTCTTTGAACTGGTAAATGAGAAAGGGAGTGTAATAAAAACTTGGTTTTTATGGGTTAGTTTTTATTTTCGAATATAGTTCCGTCGTGGCACCAATGTTGCACAAATGACACGCAATATTAACGACGTGTCCATACCATATACCATGCGTAAATTTGCGGTACCGTCTAAGTTGATCGCTTGTTTTCTGGGAATTTCGAATTCAATAACAAACCCCATTGACGGCCAGAGACTACAGTCAATAATGGTGAATTGATAGCTATAGTGGGAGCGAATTTGTCTTAAACCACGTCAGAATCAGCAACAGCCTTCAACGTAAGTGACAAAACGATATTGATTCATTTGCGTCAAATTGTAAAAATAAAGAAGCATGGAAAGTGAAGGACAACACCTAACCTCATCGAGAATCTTCAAGTTTGTGTTTACTGGGGTATTATGCCGTGTTGTTACGACCTTTCGGGCCGACGTTTCGGATCCCATTGCAGGGTCCATCATCAGGGCTGATGTGTTGTCTTGAATGTTGGTGTTGTGGTTAAGTATCGGTTTGCAATACCGTGCCGAAGTCATGATGTGTTTGTATTGTGTTGTATGGTCCACTTGGTCTCTTGGTCTTGAACTTGGTCTCATCAACACTTTGGCCACGAGGGCCAAAAGGATATGCCAAGATTAATATCTACAGGAGGAAATGATAACACTCAGCGACGCACTGGAAGGCAATGGTTACCAGAAGCGACAGATACAACGCGTCATAAGTACGAGGTCTGTTCGCCCTGAAAAACATACAGAACCTGAGTGCAAAGGCATCGCCTTTCTGCCTTTTGTCCAAAGCGTTACAGACAGAATTGCCAGAGCTCTCAAGAAAAGAGACATTAAGACAGTTTTTGGTACCAACTTCAAAATTAAGGATATGTTGAGATCAGCGAAGGATCGAGATCGCTTAGAAACAGACGGTGTGTATAGACTCGATTGTCAAGACTGCGATAAAGTATACGTGGGGCAAACGGCGCGTACCATTTCCAAAAGGGTCAACGAGCACAAACGGGCATGCAAACTCGGTCATCCAGAAAAATCAGCACTGGCTGAGCATTTTCTGGATACCGGCCATCATTTTGCATTCGAACCGAAAATCCTTGGAAAGCCTAAGAGTCACCATGCGCGTCTTATCAAGGAAGCACTAGAAATCTACAAGCATCCGATAAACATTAATAGAGATGATGGTCTCAAATTAAAAACATCTTGGTATCCGGCGCTTCAAAGTCATTCTCGTCGCAGACTTCGCAGAGATAGTGATCAGACAACAGATGAATCATACATACAACACAATACAAACACATCATGACTTCGGCACGGTATTGCAAGCCGATACTTAACCACAACACCAACATTCAAGACAACACATCAGCCCTGATGATGGACCCTGCAATGGGATCCGAAACGTCGGCCCGAAAGGTCGTAACAACACGGCATAATACCCCAGTAAACACAAACTTGAAGAGTCATAAAATATGAACATTTTCTATTGACATTGCGGTTCCATTTTTTTTATAGAAGTGTTTTTGTTTAATTTTTAAACCTCATAATGAAAGTTATTCTTTAAATTTATAAAAAAATAATTAAATTAATTTCTGTTACATAAACATACATGTTTGACTTGTATTAAAGCGAATGAATTTTTAATATTCCATTTAAGTTACTGTAGTGATACTCTAACACTTTACAGAAAATAAGTCAGAAATATTGAGAAAAAAAATGAAAACTGATGTTGCTTAGCTCGTAACAACATTTCACACAAAGTGTAAAGAATATTTTGTATTCAAAATTGTGCGAAGAAGACTGTCCCCCCTAAAGTTTTTTCTACTATTTCTGAGTATTGGAACCTGTTCTCCCCTGCATTTATGCTCTATACATATATTTTTTATGGACCAAATTCTATTACTCTCCAGCGTGTGGCTAAAACTGTACTACATTTTATTACATACATATTTAAAAATTAATAACATTTTAAAAAATTTAAGAAAATTCTCATTTATTTACATAATAAATTTCATGTCATAAAATTCATTAACATTTCAACAATGTTATCTAATCACAAAAAATAAAGTAAAACTAATATGTATTACAGATTTCGCAGACAGTTCTTTATTTTATTTTGAGACCACGTTCCAAGTGTTACAAGCGGTTAAAACAGAATTGCTATCTGCATTCGGTATTATGGAAATGGCGCAAAATGAATAATGCAATAAATATAAAATAAATTTTAAAACAGTAACTCACTTAATGTTTTTTTTATTGACTAGATTGAAATGCACATTCCGGTTCTGTACGCTTATTGTCCATGCAGATTTTTTTGATTTTTAAGTCGGATAAATATTAATATTTTACTTTTTTACTGCTTATAGTAAAAGTGCTAAAAATGAGAAAAAAATTCGTTTTCTGTCACTAACGATAGAATAAAGATGTTTAAGACACACAACCGATCTGGCCAGCTGCACAGCCGCATTATTCATAATTGTGAATAACTTAACATTCATTTTCGTTTTAGAGTTTTCTGATTGATTGAATTCATTAATTTCAAACCTGTCAAACTCAAAATGTCAAAATTAACAGCATTACAATGTTTTACATAACTGTCAAGATACAGAAAGAGCAATATTGCTTAGTTCAGAATATGGCCGATAAAGAGTCAAATTTATTTTGTTTTTCACTCAAATAAAAAATGTCCATAAATTTACTCGAAAATGTTATTGATTTTCTTTCGCATATACATTTATTTGCCCATATTTTTTACAGGTACTAAACCAAAACGACGGTCCTTGCATGTACTGTGGAATCTGCTTAAATTTGATTTTCATTTTACTACCTTAAACTATTCACTTTACTCTATATTTTCGGATAATGTTAAAAAAAGAATCATTTTCCTGTTAAAAAAAGAATAATTTTCCTTTTTAAAAAAAAAAAATTTTTTACTAAAATGAAAATATTAGGTCCTTACATATGAAATTGGCGTTTTGCCGTACTGGCAAATTTGATCTCAAATATCTTCTCTTTGGTTAGGAATTCCAAATCCAAATTTATACAGCTATTTACTCATGTATTTGTGTTTTGAAAATTATAATTCATTTGTTTTTTCCTCAATTGTTTTTTTCTTTGCGTCACTCAGTTTACAAAATGAAATATCGCGTTATTTACGAGTACGAGTTCCACCGTGGCACCAGTGCTGCAGAAACGGCTCGAAGGATTAATGATGTGTATGGCGACGGTGCCGCAAAAGAAAACACAGTGCGTTTTTGGTTCCAACGTTTTCGTTCTGGAAATTTCGACCTGCAGAACAAGCCCTGTGGACGGCCGGAGACCAAAGTTGATAATGAAGAATTGAAGGCTATTGTGGAAGCGGATCCATCGCAAACCACATTCGAGTTAGCTGCAGGCTGCGGTGTTAGTGATAAAACTGTTTTAATCCACTTGAAGGAAATTGGTAAGGTGAAAAAGCTTGAAAGGTGGGTACCTCACGAATTGAGTGAAGCAAATCAACAAACGCGCGTTGACTGCTGCGTTGCATTACTCAACCGGCACAATAATGAAGGGATTTTAAATCGAATCATTACCTGTGATGAAAAGTGGATCCTGTACGATAATCGGAAGCGCTCATCGCAATGGCTGAACCCTGCCGAACCAGCCAAACCATGCCCCAAGCGAAAATTGACTCCAAAAAAGTTACTTGTGAGCGTTTGTTGGACTAGTTCTGGTGTCGTTCACTACAGCTTTCTTAAATCTGGCCAGACGATTACGGCAGATGTCTATTGTCAGCAACTGCAAACCATGATGGAAAAGCTAGCTGCTAAACAACCGAGGCTGGTTAATCGCTCTAGTCCACTGCTGCTTCATGATAACGCTAGACCACACACTGCACAACAGACGGCTACCAAATTAGAGGAGCTTCAATTGGAATGTCTAAGACATCCACCGTACTCTCCGGACCTTGCCCCAACAGATTACCATTTTTTTCGAAATTTGGATAACTTCTTGCAAAGGAAAAAATTCAACAAAAAATCCGATGGGGCAGTCCAAACCGCCTTCAAAGATTTTATTTATTCCCGTCCGAATGGTTTTTTTAGTAAAGGGATCGATGAACTTACCTATGAGATGGCAAAAGTGCATAGATAGCAATGGTACATACTTTGATTAAATAAATATATTATAATAAAAAAAAATCGGCTTTATGTTCCATACTAAACGCCAATTTCATATGTAAGGACCTAATAGAATTCTTGCAGATTTGACAGTATAAATATTTAAAAAATTAATTAGAATAATTTTAAAAGGAGAACAAAGGCAATTTTAAATGGATGACAAAGAGATAAAAAAAAAATACACCAAGAATAGTGTCAACATTATAATAACTGTATATGCTTTTTTTAGTAACACATTTGCAGTATTTTTGTTTGTGTGCGCATTTCATGCTGTTACGTTTTGAACAAAAATTTAAAAAAACTCGTACGTACATTTTCATAATTTATCGCACTACCAGAATGTCTTGTAGGGATTATTATAATGTTTGATTATGTATCTACGGAGTCATTTATTAGCAGATATTCCATTAAATTGAGAGGATTTCGAAATAATTTCTAGAAAACACACGCATATATACAAGGTGTCTCGTAGCTAGTAGCAAAAACTTTGGGTGAGTCTTCTTCATCTAATTTTGTATAGAAAGCATCCTTTACACTCTGGCTGAAATGTTGACAGTTATTCAGATAAGTCAAAATTTGCATTTTTTCAATATTTCTGATTTATTTTCTGTAAAATGTTGGAGTAACACTACAGTAACTTGTATGGAATATTAGAAATTCATCGGCCTTAATACATGTCAAATAAAATGTTTATTATTATTATTTGACATGTATTAGTCAAATAAAATGACAAAAACCTTGAACAAAAATTACAAAAGGTTTTAATAATTTTATCTGACTTTTATCAAAGCGAATAAATTTTTAATATTCTGTATGTGTATTTATATATATATATATATATATATATACATATAAGTTTCTCTAGTGACAGTCCAGCATTTTACTGAAAATAAGTAAAAAATATTGAAAAAAAAAATGCAAAATTTGATGTGGTTTATCTCCATAACTGTCAACATTTCACTCAAAGTGTAAAGAATATTTTCTACTCAAAATTGCACGAAGAATACTCCTCCAAAGGTTTGCTACTAGCTAATGAGACACCTGTATATTATAATACAGAGAAAAATGAAATTAAGTATCTACTGAATATGTAAAATATAAATTTACCTAAATTATATAAAAAAGATACCTGGAATCCTGTACTAAGTAAAATATAATGCACATAAACCAGAATAGTTTTACCAAAAAATAAATATAAGAAACAAAAAAAAACATTATATTATATATTTAAATAGCTAAGATTGTAAAGTGGAAATATATTTTGGCTCACAATATTATTTCTTTGCCCTAGTAAAAGTATTACAAGTGCGCTTCAACTTTTATATTTATATTATAGAAATCACTTCTATTTTGCATTAATTTTATGGTAAATTATGGTATAATGGTAAATTATGCACAAATACATCTTGTAATGTTATAAATAAACTTTTTCTGCTCTAATCAAAGACAAACCATTCATCCTTGAAAACATACATGTAAAATAAGCATCAAATTATTATTTTTTTCAACGTCAGCCTCATTGGGCTAAGCCCGCGCTGAGGCAAACATTTTACATTTCTAGATTGATCACTCATATTGCATAAAATATTTTAAAAGTTTTTTAAAACTAGCTTATCAACTAAAAATTTACCAGTGACTCAACGTAAAAATCTTTGAAACTATTTGTCCTTTTTAATACACAAAATGTGAATTTATAGTGAATTTTTGCATACAGCCCTGTAAGTTATAGTGACGGTCAAACCGTTATATTAACCGGTTATTTTCGATACAGTTATTTGGATTTTGCATCTGATTATACCAATGATTGGTAACTAAGGTAACTGCTATATACATAGTGCCAATGGTTGCCCGTCGAACTTCGAAAAATAGTTGCCAATCATCGATGCAATCAGATACAAATCTCTGAAAACGGTTAGTATGTCACCGGTTAAAATACCATCGCTAGTAAGTTATTTATAAAATACATATGAACGCACATTAAATTATCATTGGCTGTAGTACTTGGATGTACCTAGGTGCAAGTTTAACTTCCATCAGAATGTATTTTTACATAATTTGCACATTAAACCAACCGAATATTCAACAGCTATTTATTTTTAATATTTGAGTCTTTGTGGTTAGGCATTTTAATAAATAATATAATATAACATGTTATGTAACCATTTGTTTTATTATTTTAATTTAAAATTCGTTTTGGAACTAGAAAACTCTAATGGTTATATACAGGTGCACTATTAGAATCCGGACAAAAAAAAATTATTGCAAAAAGTTGTTTATTTAAGCCAATTTACAAAAAATGCTGTTATATCTCATTTAACCCATTCTTTCCGAAGTGGGGGATTTGAAATGCCCCCAATCAACATTTATCCCAATAACTCGGTAATTAAACAAGCAATTCAGCTGATACTTGGTGTAATCTTAAATCAAATGATTTAAAATGTATACTTATTTCCATAATTTCTTAATGAAAACCAGGTATTAACGTTAAAAATTTAATATTTTGATTAATTACTGAACTGAATTGTGTACATACGGGTACTAGGTTTTGTTTCACTTGAACACATATAAAAAAGGGCCATTATATCAAAAATAAGAGGGGGGATTTAGGTCGGGACTGTTAGGAGGCCAAAAGTTCTAACTTTTAGTTCTAGTTTTTTTATTTTTGTCCAACGGAGGACGTAGGAGGTATATTTGAGATTCTCTAATTCGACAGACGTACTATTGTTAAGATCAACCTTAAGACGGAGGAAAATTTCCGAAGCAAGGTCTTCTATAACCATGTTTTGAGTTCTTGATATCTGCCTAACCTGAATTTTCCTCGCCAGAGGAAGAGCCCTCCTTGGACTCCTCTGAGACTGTCTATTTCTTCATAACGTTATAAACAGTCGATCTTGAGTACCTGAAGAATTTAATAATTTCGGTGGGCGTTTTTCCAGCACGAAGGCTTTCTATGATCGCCACTCTTCTACTGATCTTCATGCTTGGGTTGACATTTTGAGGTTATGAAAGTGTTTCTGACATATTTAGCACTTAACCCTGAATTCAAATAAAGCGAGAACTTCATATACAATTTTGTCTGGATTCTAAGGGCACAGCCCGTATTTTATATTAATTAATTAATTACTTACTTACATATATGTACATATTTAATTTATTTTATATACTATAAAGTCACATTTGGTAAATACAGAGTAAAAGATCCTTCCCACTGTTTGAAATGCAAGTACATTAGGAAAAAATAACTAAATATTTCTTTTTTTTTGTACTCTGTATTCAATCTGTGGATACACTGGCTTTTCTATGGTTTGGTTTAACACTGGAATCACGGTATAAAATAAATCTTTGCTATCTGCTTATCTCTGCTTTCTTGCTTACCATGGAGAAAGCATATAATGCTTTCTCCATGGTAAGCCGAATAATTGTATTGAGAAATGTAAATTTAAAGGGAGAGCTTAAGTTTTTGTAGTAAAAAATATATGTAACTTTTTATACATATTTTTAATTTCTTTTTAACCATTTTATTTTGCAATTGAATTTATAATTTATTTAAAATTTCCGTATTGGAGTCTTTTGACTATTAGCTTATTGCTTATTCAATATTTGCTTGAATATGTTTAATGAAAATGATAACACTGAAAGTATAAGGACATGAAACTTAAATTTGGATTGTTAATAAATAAATAAAATAAGAATAAAGATTTTTACAGCAGACTAATTATCCGGGTCCGCATTAACTGTAATAAGAATATTTTTTCCATCCACTAAATAAAATTATGTCAATAAAATATAAAACTCGTGAAGTTGTGAACATGCAAAATTGAAAAATGTGAACATCTGAATCAATTTCTGTCGTATTTATTTTATATTAGTATACACAAGTGGGAGAGCGCTCCACAAGTTTAATTGTTAACGCACTTAAGTGGTGTATTTTGCACTTATTTAATTATTTATTCTCTTACTCAATATTGAATTTTCGTGTATGTGATTATGGGTATTTAATAATTAAGAGTCTAGTGTAAATTTTGCACTAGTTTTATCGCATAAAAGTTTAAAATTTATTTTTCAATTAATTGTGACCATGTCCAATCATAAAACAGTTATTCTTACTGTAGAATAAAAACTTGAAATAATAAAGAAAATGCAAATGGTCATCGGTGAAGTTGTTAACCGGTCGGGTGCCAGATCTGCGCTCCCTAAACACGTATGCGAATTTGGCCTATTTTCCCTGGGTTTTTAAAGCTTATCATTGGCTATATCTGAAATCTTTGGATAAATGAACGAGTTCTATTTTTACATTCTTTGATATATTTAGAACAAAAATATTGAAATATCTTTAGTGTTATTGCTTCCATAGTTTTATTCGATAAACATGTGCGTACATTTCTGACAGTAAATTTCGTTACTTATTTTCATAATTAATGAATAAGAAGTAATTATTGAAGTCTGTATATTGAAAAACCAGAAACTGCAACATCTTAGGGATTATTGTTGATTTTTATATGAATATAACCATCACAAAAAAGTGTCTAAAAAACAGCAATCGTGCGCGAAATTGCGCGGCATACGACCGGTTAATGAATGTGTGATTAGTGATATTTTACAAAATATATTTGTATTTTTGTATCGTACAGTTGTGTGCGAAAATGTGTATTTTAAAAAATTTTGGAATCATCTGTTTGTAATTATTTTCCGATTGTTTTTTTTTGCGTGGATTATCCGGGTCTCCCTCCTAGAGAGTCTATTTGCAAATGTTTAATTTTTCAAAAAAAATATCACTTGATGGTTTATTAACAGAATTAGAAGTAAAATTAGCCTGAAAGAGTAACAGAACACACTTTTGAAAGATTAACAAAATAAGAAAGTTTATTTAATATATTAGGTCCTTACATATGAAATTGGGGTTTAGTATGGGAGGAACATAAAGCCGATTTTTTTTATTATAATATATTTATTTAATCAAAGTATGTACCATTGCTATCTATGCACTTTTGCCATCTCATAGGTAGTTCATCGATCCTTTTACTAAAAAAACCATTCGGACGGGAATCAATAAAATCTTTGAAGGCGGTTTGGACTGCCCCATCGGAGTTGAATTTTTTCCTTTGCAAGAAGTTATCCAAATTTCGAAAAAAATGGTAATCTGTTGGGGCAAGGTCCGGAGAGTACGGTGGAAGTCTTAGACATTCCAATTGAAGCTCCTCTAATTTGGTAGCCGTCTGTTGTGCAGTATGTGGTCTAGCGTTATCATGAAGCAGCAGTGGCCTAGAGCGATTTAACCCGCCTCGGTTTGTTGAGCCGCTAGGCTTTTCCATCTGGTTTGCAAGTTGTTGACAATAGACATCTGCCGTAATTGTCTGGCCAGATTTAAGAAAGTTGTAGTGAACGACACCAGCACTAGTCCACCAAACGCTCACAAGTAACTTTTTTGGAGTCAATTTTCGCTTGGGGCATGGTTTGGATGGTTCGGCAGGGTTCAGCCATTGCGATGAGCGCTTCCGATTATCGTACAGGATCCACTTTTCATCACAGGTAATGATTCGATTTAAAATCCCTTCGTTATTGTGCCGGTTGAGTAATGCAACGCAGCAGTACAACGCGCGTTTGTTGATTTTCTTCACTCAATTCGTGATGTACCCACCTTTCAAGCTTTTTCACCTTACCAATTTGCTTCAAGTGGATTAAAACAGTTTTATCACTTACACCGCAGCCTGCAACTAACTCGGATGTGGTTTGCGATGGATCCGCTTCCACAATAGCCTTCAATTCTTCATTATCAACTTTGGTCTCCGGCCGTCCACGGGGCTTGTTCTGCAGGTCGAAATTTCCAGAACGAAAACGTTGGAACCAAAAACGCACTGTGTTTTCTTTTGCGGCACCGTCGCCAAACACATCATTAATTCTTCGAGCCGTTTCTGCAGCACTGGTGCCACCGTGGAACTCGTACTCGTAAATAACGCGATATTTCAAGTTTTTCATTTTGTAAACTGAGTGATGCAAAGAAAAAAACAATTGAAGAAAAAACAAATGAATTATAATTGTCAAAACACAAATACATGAGTAAATAGCTGTATAAATTTGGATTTGGAATTCCTAACCAAAGAGAAGATATTTGAGATCAAATTTGCCAGTACGGGAAAACGCCAATTTCATATGTAAGGACCTAATATTATTGAACACTATTGCTATGAAACTGAAAATTACATTGTCTTTAGATAACTTAACCATTAATTAACATTAATTGTATTTTTTAATCAATCTCCAAGACCGTTAGAGATAATTTTTTAATAACTAATTATCGATTACTTCGCTGTTAATAGATTTAAGGTACACTAACAAGTTTGTCCTGGGAGTGTAAACAAACACATTTATACACTTATCTGTATTAATATTTTCTTCATTATTATTGATACTGTAAAATGAAACAGCTTTGTCTAGCAAACTAATTATTCCAGTTAAATTATCTGGATTCCGACTATTGGATGACGAAATAAAACTTACAGGGGTAGCGGCTTTTTCTGAATCACCACAAACTTCGTTTTTTATAACAGATCCACAAAGTTCGTTTTTTATAACAGATTCTTCATTTGTTTGGATGATTTCTTCTTTCACTTTCACTGAATCTGAAAGCGTGTTGTCCAGAATCAGAGGTTCATTTTCATTGTAATCGCCAACATAAAGGTAATATATCCTCTCACTCTCGCGGGGAATGGTGGTTATTTGTTTAAATTTCTTTTGCACTTCCTCAATGCTGTGCCCTTCTTTTCGTAATCTGTTTAGATATCTTTTTCTGCGCAAGGGAATAAATTCACAGAGTAAATGGTCATTTCTTCGGTAGAATCCTGTAAGCCAGTCTTCCCCAGCGAGACACCTCATCTCCCAGGACGGTGGGACTTTGACTTGATTAATAACAGCGAACTGAAGAGCTAGAATGCGTATGTCCCAAGATGTTACAGGGTGGATGTGAGATTGTTTTCTCAATTTCTCAATAAAAGCTTCTTCTTGTTCCTTGGAGAATACGAGGCGGGCGCTGACATATCCGAGGAGACTCTCTGAAGGAGCGCGAGTTTTTAAGCGATCGAGAAATCGATTGAGGCTAACGGCACAGACGTTGTATAATCTAGCGGCAGCTCGTATTGTGAGGCATTTCTTGTTCACGAGGCGAGCAGCTTTCTTCATTGTTTCCAAAGAAACTGAACCACGCGTTGATTTTCGTTTGTACTTCCTCATTCTGAAAATGAATGTGCGTTTAATTACCACAGTTAGGTTCATAGTGCAGAAATGTGATGATTGAGATACTTATATCCATTTTCTTACTGTTTAATAGTGAAATCTATCTAACGTTGGATTCTTTTGCTACTTAAACAGGTCTGGAATTACTTAGCCATAACTTTAATTTAAATATAGAATATAAATTTATAGGAAACATGATTTTGGAAGGATAGATTGACAAAATCTAGAATTCAGTGCATTCTAAATTAGTAATCCTCATTAATCAATTAGCATTCAAAACATTTTTTAAATTTTTTGGACATTGCTGCCTTTGCTTTTATACCCTTCAAATACGACAAAAATTGTAAATTATTGACTCATAATACATAAAAATACTTTCCCAGAAGATTTAGCGGAAAGTTTATATTTCAAAAAGAAGAAAAAATATAAAATAATAAAGATATTTTGAACTAATTGATACAATTATCAATAGTCACAATACATCATTAAAATTACGTAAAATCTAAAAATTATTGAAATTTTTCTTGAAAGGTCACTCATATCCTTCTAGCAAATGTTAAAATCATAATATAACGTACTTTACAACTTGTTGATAAACGGAATTTCGAGAATGGAAAAACGCACTCAACTGACAGATATGTCACAGGATAATATTATGGTTGATGACATTACAAGAAAGGTTGATTTCTACGCCAATCGCTCACAATACGGGTGCAATCATAGATACAGTGTAAGGGGTCTCATAGACGTGAACACATTGAGAGGTACAAATTTTATTTTTGTATTTAAAAAGTGGATTTCATGAATTAAGTTGAACCTTAAATCCCAAAAACTTAGGGAAGGTTGTTTGATTGGTAATGATAAGAAAAATTTAAGAAAACGTTGTTTTGTACACAAATTCAAAAATCTATGCTTTTTTTAACTTTTACTAGTACTACTGATCAAACAACCGGCCCTTAAAATTTTTTAGGATGAATGTACTGCATAGATCAAAGAAATTGCATTTTTTTGCACTCAATATTTATAATGGTCATAATTTTACTCTAATCTATATTTTTATAGAAAGACACTTTTATTCATTTAATATATCAAAATAAGCATGTTAAATTTCGATGAACTGTTTCTGTAGACCTTAATTTGCGCGAGTATTAGATAAATATATACTCTTCGTAAGTTATAGGTTTGTTAGAGGTTGTCTCTGGAAATAATGCTGTGTTAATAGGACGTATTTGCGTATTTTAATCGATTTGTGAATAGTTAAGTAATCGAATGGAGATGAACACGGAAGAGCATAAAATTTGCACAACGCCTTTAAGAAAACTCAAATTTCGTTTGAATGAAAAAAAAGATCAGCTGAAAGGAAAGTATGAAAATGTCTAAAAATTTCCGGGACGATATAATTTTTTTGAAGGTGATGAAAAAATCCCGATGTGGCGCGAAAATAGTAATATGAAAGTAATTAAGTTAGTGTACTTGGACTTCATGTTAATGAGTGAAGACGAAATAAAAAATAGATGGATGAAATATTTCCAGCAAATGTATGAAAGTGAGGAATCCACCGAGATACCCACTTAGATAAGTATGAATGGTGAAAATATGAAGAATGAGAAAGCAAAGGGGCATGGTTACGTTGTTGCCGAGTACATCAAAACTGGTGGTCCTGACTTTATTCACTCTTTAATCGATGTTTTGAGAAGAGCCACGCCCCCTTAAACTGAAGGAGAGCCGTTGTTATACCTCCATAAAGGTAAAGGCTTTAAAATGGAATGCAGCAACAATAGGTCAATCAGTCAATTTTGATAGAAAAATACGGTCGGTGACGAAAGAAATAGTATGGGACATCCAAGGACTCCTTGTGGGTGGAAGAAAATAATAAGTCGATAAAATCCTCTCTCTACGAGTGTCGACGAAAAACTTTTGCGGATCTGTAAAAGGCTTACAATAGAGTTAAAAAATAAAGGTCATAGAAAGTAATCTATGGTTGCAAGGTGAACAGTATATAACTTATATACCCAATTACATGACGGAAGTAATGCGTGTGTAAGAATCAATGGTTCATTTACACCGTGGTTTGACGTTACAAAATGTATCAAACAGACCGTTCAAATTTTATATGATTGACTTTTCAACTTTTATATGGATGATTGTGTGAACGAATTGGAATGTATGAATGAAGCATCGAAAATTAGTGATTTGATTATGTACTGTTTACTTACTGTACGCTGATAATGCAGTATTAATGGCAAAAAAGGCAAACAGCGAACAAGATTTATAGAGTTTTAGTAAGCAGGATGTATGTATGCGAAGAAAGTAATGTGATTATGAATTTTAAAACATCAAAATGATGGTATTCGAGAAGGAAAAAAGTAAAACAATGTGTGAAATAATAGTATGCAATAAATGTTTGGAACAAGTAGATGAGTTTGTGTATTTGGGAAGTTCGTTCTTTAGAAGAGGGAAGGCTGAGAAAGATATCGAAGGGAGGATGACTCCAATTATCATCAATTGTGATGACTGAGGTGAACGGTGCTTCAAATGCAATAATTTCTAATAGAAGCATGTCAACCTGTACTCTCTTTACTTCGCGATGGTTGACTCGGTTATCAATTATGGCGTGAGCAGTTATGGTCTTACCTATAAAACATTCATTGATAAAACAAACAGTTACAATTAATATTCCTAAAACTTATGGTAGATAATAGAACTAAATGTATGTACAAGGATGATTATAATAAATTAGTCAAAGTATGCAAAATATAACTGACCAAAAAGTAAAATATAATATAATATTAGAAGAAATGATAAATAATATTAATATACACAATGACACGCACCATAACTATGCAACCAGATCGACAGGACGAATAATGAAAATACCAATCACTAACAACGTGTATGGTGAAAGAAAAAGAGATTATATTGTGCCAAGAATCTTTAATAAATTAGATAAAAAATTCTTTGAGATGATGAAAGGCAAAAAAACTCCATTGGCTTCAGAAAAGTACAAGCTAAAAGAATATATATTAAAGCTATGTACCTAATCTTACATTGATTTATAATTACATATCATGTATCACTTATAAAAATCATGCAATACTCGATAATGACCTACACTATAATCTTCGTTATAAAATAAAAATTATTGTCAAATATTGAAGGCAACCATGCCGTAAAACTGCTGTGCAGTTCGGCATATGTATAATACAATAAGTATCAAAAAATTAATAAATATGAAAAAAAACCTAGGCAAGACTTGGAGTACACAATGGAATTCTGCTACCGATACTGTTATATGGAAATGAAGCCTGGAGTTTATAGAAAAGGAACGACAGTTGATAGAATGCAGTGGAAATAATATCACTTAGAGTATGTGTAGCAAATCCATATATGATAGATTGAAGAATTATCAAATTAGAAAAGAGTGTAAAACGATCTAAGCACGGTGAATAGAAATAAAAAAGGTCGCTTAGATGGCTCGGTATTTGGTTTTTTGAATAAATGAATGAGGAAAGAATTGTAAGAAAGATATATTGGAACGGACAGGGTTGAGCCATGTAAAAAAATGAGAACATAACATGACCACTATGAGCGGCGCGTGTCCAAAATAAATCAGCCGCTACATACAGAAAATTGCATTGGAGACGAGGCGTGTATGCCGCTACTGAAGATCGGGTTGCCGCTCGGAGCGCGCGCAAGTCAGTGCCCAGCGGCTGTTGCCGCGACTGGAGGGGGGCCGCGCGCGCATACTGCTTCCAACTAGCTGTAGAACAACATCGTCCGGACACTAGCCCTGAGATTGGCCCTTTGTTAAATGAATATGAAAAATGCGGCCTGTTTGGCCGCCGATGTTATTTCCAGCTACAAGTGTCGATACAAATATGTGTGGAATTTGTATATGTTATGAAAATATTTTAAAAATATGTTGATGCCTTGTAAGAAGCAGCGCTTGGCGCCCTTTTTGTATGCAATATTGTCATGTGCATTATGTTGAATCTCTGATGAGAAAAATGTATTGGAATTTTATGAATTTTTATGAATAAAATGGAAATAAATAATTTTTTATTTGGCACCTATTGGTGCGTGGACAAAGGTTAGAAGTTTGAGCCGAAGGGATTCTTCCGCGATGTAACGCCCCAAAGTAAAGTATGTGTGTGGCACGCGGTACCCGCGATGTTCGCCAACACTAAATGGGCATGAGTGTGGCACGCAATATTCGCCAACACGGGAGACGAGTCTCGCTGCAGAGGGTCTCGTATCTTTCTTTCCGCCGTTGAATCCGCCGACGGGCAAATAAATGTTTTTTGAATATTCAGAGATTTTACAAACTTACCTGACCGGCTATAACTTCTAACGCCTAGTACTCAAATTCCGAGCCCCCGTCTGAGATGCGTATATGGGATACCCTCCACGGGGGCCCGAAGGCCTGCACCGGGCGCCATCGTGGAGATGGTCATCATGAAATAAATGAGTACTGGAAGACCGTGAGAAAAATTTGTATTTTTCTCGATTTGGAAACGGTAGACGCCTGTTTTCGGGCCCACGTCGCGGTAAGCTCGCGCACACGGCTCGCCGTGGAGAATATTAAAAAGTTGAATTTTTTATCAACAATCAGAGCGGCTTACCGTGGACGAATTCCTACTTATGTAGTGTCATTGCATTCCTTTACTGAATGCCTGTCTGGAAAATGTATTTTTATACATGTGGAATGATATAGGCGCGCCTGAGGGTGAAATAAAAAATTGGTTTTTGGCGCTTTTTTGAATGCCTATAACTCAGTAAATATTTACCTGAAATATTTGGAATTACTGTTAAAATGAGCGCTTGCACGCGCAATTTACATTTGTCATAGCAAAACTTGTAAAAATGCTGTTTTTGATTTTTTATGAATTTTTGAAAATTTGAGCCGTTTGTGGCGAATTTAATTTTAGTTTTTTGGGCCTTGTATGACCCAGCCCGTCCAAATAACTGTGTTATTATCATCTGCTAGGTCTGTTATTACAAAATAACACAGTATTAGTCTCTTGGGAGCTAAAATGCATTTTTTATGAATTAATTTGTATCTGTCATATGAAATCTGCCGCGCGGTGAAATTGTGCAACCGCGAATGACGTAGTTCACCGCTCGGCCGCTGGGAGCGCTGCGGCGCCTTCCCAGAATTACGCCATCTCATTGGTTTCTGTAACATGCTATGACGCAATCTTGTGAAATTTTGAATTTGGTATAAATAAAATGCATTTTTTGAGCGAGTACCACAGATACGCCACTCGCGTTGGTACGAGAATCGCTATTTGGACAATCTTCTTGCTGCCTTTTCTTTCTGACCCCTGCTCATCTACTTTGGACTCTGCTTTCTTGGATTTTTGTGACCACTGCTTTCTGACTTGGACTTCGCTTCGGATTTTTTCTTCGACTTTAATACGATAAAAGCACTACTTCGGCGTTTGACTTCTGGCATATCCACGGACTACGAGCTTCACTGCAAATTCTGGTGGCGATCTCTGCCCCACCAGCGAAGACTACTGAGCCGCATAAAAAAGGTGTTCCCATCCGGAACATTTTGGTCCTTCGAGCCGGATATCTGAGCTTCGCTGACGACCACCATGTCTCAAGAGGGATCGAGACACTCTGTTGGGGGAGACCACGACCAGGACGAGCCTGTGGCACCGGAACGAGCCGGTTCTGAAGTGGACCGGGCCTCCACGACATCCACGGAGGACACCGTCCGCCGGCAAGCGGCGGAGATCCGGCGCCAACAGCAGCTCATACGAGAACTCCAGCGAGAGCACGCGGAGGCGCTCATCCGGATCTGCTCAGCAAAGGCAGACGCATCCGAAGCTGCAAACGTGTCGCCTGCAAAGAGGCAACCGACCAGGGCGGCACCCAAGCGACCAGCCTCGGTCGCCGCTGATGATGTCACACCCAAGCGGCCGACACCAGCCGCCACCGATGACGTCACCACCCGCCGCCCACCAGTGGTCGCGACCGATGACGTCACCACTCGCTGCCTACCAGTCGTCGCAGCCGATGACGTCACCACTCGCCGCTCACCAGTTGTCGCGGCCGATGACGTCACCACCCGCCGCCCACCAGTGGCCGCGGCCGATGACGTCATGGAGGAGTACGCGATTGTGTCATCAGACCGATCTGGACAGCGGGGCCGTTGTCCAGAACCGAGCACATTCACGAGAGATTGGGTCCTGAGCCATCCGGAACAAAGACGGATGGTCAACTCACTGATTGAAGAGGCGCTCAATTCACGCCAGGCCAACAGCACCCGCTCACAACCTACTGCGGGAGAGGCGCCGGTTTCAGCAATTTTGGCGCGACAATCAGGCGTCAAAGAATTGCCGCATTTTTCCGGAGACCCCTTCGAGTGGCCGACTTTCCTGGCGCAGTATGAGCAGTCGTCAGTTTTATGTGGATTGTCGCCGCCTGAAAATATTATGCGCCTACAAACGGCGCTGAAAGGACGAGCGCGCGAAGCAGTCGCGCCGCTTCTAGTGGACCCACAGAATTTGGAGGAGATTATGCGGACACTGAAAAACCGCTTCGGCAATTCCGAGGACATTATTGATAGCATGCTGGAAAGAGTCCGCCGCCACCCACGGATCACTGAAGATTCGCCGATAGACGCGCTGACGGATTATGCTATAGCCATCAGAAATGTGGTGGCGACCGTGCATGGCTTTGACCGGAAATACCTGACGTCACCGCAGCTACTTACAGAAATGGTCGGCAAGCTTCCCATGTCGGCGAAATTAATGTGGCTGAATTCAAGGAGAGGCGGACCAACCAACATACAATAAAGGACTTATCGGACTGGCTGGTCGACATATTGGACATGGCGCCGTACGCCGGATGTAGGCCAAAAGCGAGCCAGAAGATGACCGCCCGCCGAAGCGGTCAAGTTCACCAATTGACGGAAGACGGTGAAGAAAATAGACCGTCAACGAGCGCCGCCAGATGCTGCGCCTGCCATATGGCAAATCACGCCCTGCTGGATTGTAGGGCGTATTGGAATAAATCATACGGGAGAGATGGACATTGGCAAGGCGGGCCGCTGTCTGCTTTAATTGCCTAACAAGGGGGCATATGTTGCCCAACTGCAAGGCCAAGCGGTGCGGCGAAAATGGATGCCGAGCACCACACCACCACTCGCTGCACTTAGAAGAAAATCGCCGCCCGCCCCATGCCGCTGAAGAACATCGATCCGGGCGCGGCGGGCGAGGCGGGCGTGGCCGCGATCAACATCGGCGAGGCGGGCGAGGCGCCCCGCGAAGCGCGCCACCGCGCGGGTCAGGCGGCGCCGCCGCGGCCGCCCCACCTACCACCACCGCGACGAATGTTACGGCGCCCCGCGATAATACAGTGGGGCACGCAAAATTGGACAATGGGCGATATGCCGTACTGTTAAAAGTTTTGTTGGTGAAGTGTGCCAAGTGAAAATTTACGCGCTTCTCGATGAGGGTTCGACCGTCACTCTCGTCGATGAAACAGTGGCCAGCGCCGTCGGGGCCCGCGGACCGGTGCGCGGACTTAGAATTCACGGCGCAAATGGAATGTGTTCCTCAGATGACCGGTCCCAAGATGTAAATCTCACAGTGCGGGGGAGTGAGGCTGCATATGAAATGCGGGCGAGCACAGTCAAACAGCTCGCTCTGCCCGCGCAAAAAGTGCTGAGAAAATGCGAGTGCCAAGAGAAAAATAAAAATAAAAATAATAAAAATAAAAATGAAAATGACTTAGAACGCGCGTGTGTTGGTGGAAAGTGCGCGGAGTTTAATGAAGTGGAGCCACAAATATTGATAGGCCAGGACCACGCGCATTTGATCGTCACCCGGGAGGTGACTGAAATACCTACCGGCGGATTGCACTCCCGCACAGCCCTGGGATGGACCACACACGGCGAGCTTGGCCGCCGGCCACCCGCCGGCACCGCGACGGTTTTGGCGCTCTCCGGCGCCACGGTGCCGGCGGCCGATAACGATCTGGAGGCGCTGATAAGGGCGCATTTTGCAGTGGATTCACTGGGGATCACTGCCGCGGCCCGCGTCAATAGAGAAGACGCCCGCGCCGCCGCTATTATGAAGGCCACTACGCGGCAATTACCTACCGGGCAATGGGAAACGGGCCTTCTTTGGAAGATGGATGATGTTAATTTCCCAGACAGCCGCCAGTGCGCCGCCAACCGCCTGGCGGGGATTGAAAGAAAAATGGAAAAAGATACTGCATATGCGACGGCGTACAGGGCGAAAATAAATGAATATTTTGAGAAAGATTACGCCCGCGCCTTGTCACCCGCCGAAGAAAAAGCGCTGAAATTTAAGTTTTACTTGCCGCATTTTGCAGTCTTTAACCCAAACAAGCCCGGCAAAATACGTATAGTATTTGATGCCGCGAGTAAGTGCCGAGGAGTATCATTGAATGATATGCTATTGACGGGGCCGGACCTGCTGAGTTCACTTCTAGGCAGTGTGTTCCGGTTCCGGGAAGGAAAAGTGGCACTGGCAGCCGATGTAAAAGAAATGTTTTTGCGCATAAAAATCCGAGAGGCCGACCAAGCGGCGCAATTATTTCTATGGAAACAACCAGGCGAGCAGGTGCCGACGACTTACCAGATGTCGTCTATGATTTTTGGCGCCACCTGCTCGCCCAGCAGTGCACAGTATGTGAGGAACCGGATTGCGCAAGCCAGTGCCACGGAATTTCCGACCGCGGCAAAGGCGGTTGAGACTACATTTTATATGGACGATTACCTCGACGCAGTAGATTCAACTGAAGAGGCCTTAAAAATGTTCACCGAAGTGACTGAAATACTGCGTCGAGGGAAAATGCAGCTCTGCAATTGGGCCTCCAATGATCCTGCAGTATTGGAAAAAATTGAGCCCGCCTTAAGAGCGGTGGAACCGATGAGGATTATCGGGGCGGAGACAACGGCGGAAAAAGTGCTCGGGATTGCATGGGAGCCGGCCTCCGACAAATTTGTTTTTCAATTTGTGAACTTGCCAGAAATAACGGAGGCTGGCCGCCCGACAAAGAGACAAATATTGAGCGCCGTAATGAAAATATTTGACCCCATCGGATTTTTGGCCTGCATACTAATAAGGTCAAAAATCCTATTACAGGATGTATGGCGCTCTAAAATTGGATGGGAAGAGAGAATACAACCCGAGCACGCCGATAAATGGTACGCGTGGTGCGAGCTAATAAGGAATGTGAAATGTGAAATCGCTCGCCCGTGCATATCCCGCCGCGATAGTGAAGTCGCGCTTCATGTGTTTTGCGAGGCCTCAGAAAAAGCGAGCTGCGCGGTGGCCTATTTTGTCGAGACAGGAGAGGGTGGCCATTCCGTAGCCTTCATCTCGGCAAAATGTAAGGTTGCACCGCTAAAACCGCTGTCAATACCGAGGCTAGAGCTGCAAGCGGCACTTATCGCCGCGCGACTGGCGGCGGCTGTAAAAAAAGAGTACCGCTGTAAAATAGCCCGTACGGTACTGTGGACCGATTCCACCACGGTGTTATGCTGGTTGCGGACCGACCCCCGGCCGTATTCGACTTTTGTCGCTAACCGGCTGGGAGAGATTGATGAACTGACAAAAATCGCCGATTGGAGATGGGTCCCCACTAAACATAATCCCGCTGATATTGGGACACGGGACGGCGAACTCCCGGATTTGGCCGCTGATGGTATGTGGTTCAGCGGCCCTGACTTTCTACACCGGGGAGAGTCGGCGTGGCCGCAAGAGAGCCGCCGGCGGAAACCAGATAACACAGTACTGGAAAAAAGGGCAGATGTTGTTTTGGTGACCAGAGGAACGCCCACGGGGGGAGCATTGCCCGATATAAGACGCTTCTCATCATGGACGAAATTGGTGCGCACCGCGGCATGGATAAGGCGCTTCATTTGGAATTGCCGCCGCCGCGCTGAAGAGCGGCCCGGCCGAGATGTCACCTGCGACGAAAGAATAGCAGCCGAGCGC
>JADDOH010008002.1:0-19689 GCA_016648135.1 Agrypnia vestita | reverse complement strand
TTCACAGAGCCATCCTCAAATACTTGTAGTACCTGATCGTGCCAGGTCTTTCGCGGACGCCCTCTATTCCTGTTGCCTTCAACACTCGCCTCATATATTTTCTTAACCATCCTTTCCTCGCTCATACGCTCCATATGACCAAACCATCTCAGCACTCCTCTCTTTATTCTGTCTACCACACCACAGCCAGCATCGCATTCACTTCTGATTTGCTCATTCCTCACTCTACGACCCAAGATTTTCCACGCAAGCGTCTTAGTGACCGCATTTCCACCGCATTCAGTCTACATTCATTCTTTTAAACCCAAAAACTATAAATGAATAAAAAAATGGAATATTTGAAATAACTTGCGTAGATCGTGACAGGAAATATATAATAACTTGACAAATAATTAACAACTTCTCAGAATTCGCCAAGCATATCATAAACAGCAACTACTCTAGAGAAAGTCCCTACTCCACTGTGCGGCTCATAAAGGATTGCCAGAACAGTTGAGCAATGGTTGGAAGATTTGGCAACACGAGACGACCCGCACCGCTACCCGAATAGCTTAACAACATTCTGTGTTTAGGTTGTTTATTGCACCCGATGATGAGAGAAACTATACGAGTAACAGGATAGCTCAACGTGTGTGCACTACAGAGTTTAGTTAGAATAATCACGCGGCAGCACAGAGTACCTGCCATCCCAGTTAGCTGCCGTACCAATGGGTTAAACTAGTAGAAATGAAACGGATAGTGATTTGGCCGGATACCGGATACCCAGCGAGCCCCTAAGCCGGATATCGGTCCAGTCACGGATATATCGCGATTTGTTAATGTTATAATTTTAACTTATAATATATATATTATAAGATAATCAAAAAAATTTCAACAGTGCCGCGCGTGCAAATAGAGTGCAAATTGCAGATTCGTCATCCATTATCCATACTTCCTGTTAGATATGAGGTGTATAGAAGCAAAGATAGCAATATCCAAAAGAAATGTTTTCAATGCAGTCACCGAGGAGTTTGAAATATACTGATTTCTAGATTTTATAAGAAATATAGATCTATCTCTTCCAAAATGATATTTCCAAATCACTATCAAAAGATATTGACATCAACTAATCAGCCCCCCAAGAATTTATCACCTGACAAAATGGCCGCTTTATACTAAAGTGAGATTTGTTGTCGTCTTTAGAATGAAATATGGTAGCAGACACAGCAATATCCAATTATATAATTCGCAAAAGCAGCAATGTCCACTATTTTGTAACAATACAGCAATACTCACATTTAAAATATTTTTTTATATATGAATATTAGAGGAAAATTGAGGAAGTAATTTTTTTAAACTTATTTATAATCAGATGCACGTTTCATAGATTTCTTGAGTAGTGACAGTTATTTTGTATTTATCTCAAAAAATGGGATACTGTTGCCTGTGCTTTTATACCCCTCATATACGCTAGGCCCGTTTATCTTTTGTTTTTAATTGATTTAATTATTTGCTGAAAAAATATGACAAACTAGGCTACCAGGTTTTGATGAAAAATAAATTTATACCTACCTACATATCGAGAGTATGTACCTACAGAAGGCATTATGACTGGACATTCACTGCAAATGCATTTTTGGCGTTTTTTCGCTAATGCGGGTTTTTTTTATTCATTTATATCAGAATGTATATGCTAGACTACAATTCTTTAGGACAATATAGAATAAAGATAGAATTTAGGATGATATACAAGATAGATAGAACCTTTGTTCTTGTATAAAAGTAATAAACTGAAGATTATTTACAATTATTAAAAAAATACATACGAGGATTATTCGACAGGCCGCAGCCGAAAAATTCATTTTTAGTATCTTAGAAATGATCAATTGTGTACGCAGAATAAGTTTTTTACGAGTAGAAAGCTAACATTACGAAGACAAATCTGTGCCTACTAAAATAATTAAGAAATTTTTAATATTAATAAAGTTATAAATTTTTTGTTATCTTATTCTACAAGTACAATTTTAAGATAAGTTTTGTTCAACGAGACTAAGAAATTCTAATTAAAACGGAATACCTACTCAAAATAGCGACTTAAAGATCACTATTAAATTTTGTTGACTGCTTGATTTGAATAATGATGTAGGTACTGCGCTGTCCAGTGACGAAAATTGTTTTAGCAGAAAGTGTTTTCTGTCAGAAGAAAAAAGATTAATATGACTTGACGATTTTATTAACTTGAAAACAACAGAAATCGACAGAAAATCTTGTTGGGATTTATAAATATGCCTTGCGACGAATCTTCCAGCAGTGGAAGTATATCGCCATCTCCCACGCCTGCTGAAAGAAGCAGAAGTGAAGAGACTGTTACTGATCAAATGATCAACTGTGACCCGTGAAGCTAGCGATACATTTCGGGATTGTTTCGACGAAGTGGCAAATGAAAATAACGGTGTCGGGATCAAGAAAAGAACGCGATTGCAAGCGAGATTGACTATTATTTAAAGACGATCGTAGTCGCGACCATTATACTCGGTGGTCAAGTAATCCAAAACAGTATCCAAATTTGACAAAATGTGCCAAAATTTACCTTTCAGCTCCTTGTAAGCAGCGCATAGAGCGAAATACTGTTTTTAGAAGGCGGTCATGTTTACGAAAAAATGCGCAATTTTTGTTTGTTTTCGTAAACAAGAGGCTCGTAAACAAAAATGCAAAGAAATTTTGAATACTAATCAATTTGTTGAGTAAATAATAATAAAATTTTTCTATGATTGTGTGGTTTTTATTTGCCTGCAAGTACCTTCCTTTATCAATTTACTGGCGATAATTAACTAGGTTTAGAGAAAGGTAAAATTACTCAAGTCAGCTTTTAAAGTTAGTTATGTTCTGTGGTGATGTGTGCCCAGCTGGTCCCCGGCTGAGGGATTATGAGTGGGGTGGGCAGCGCAGTGCTGTCAGCTGAGTGGAGCAGAAGACCGGGATTAGATAGACACTTGGATTGTAGACCGATGGAAGAGATTGCCGGAATTTGAGATGCGTTCGAAGTTTTTGAGGTAGTAGATGAACCGGATACGTGAGTATTGAAGGCGTTCCAGTATTTTCATATATTTTTTTTATATAAAAGTATATTATTCTTGATAATCCCTTAATAATAATTTGGCGAACCTGCAAATGTTCTCGAAAATAGCAACTTGATACTATTATATCGAGAATTCATTTTATTTCGACCGCGAGTTACGGCTGTAGAAACAGCTCCATCTAGCAATAATGTCAGACGTGGTTGTATGGAGAATTATGTGTTTAAAAAATGATTTGTCATGAAAATTATTTACATAAATGAGTCGCTTATGTCATGTATCGGTAGCATTAGTGGCGGATATCTTTACACAGAGAATGATGTACTTAAATATAATGTAATCTAGAAAATGTAATTACGAGACACTTTTTCAGCTTTCTTGTAAATAACGAGTAGTTACCTTAAATCCACCGAGTCACAAAATATTTTCGCATTTAGAACAAAAATGTTATCAATTTGATAAAAAGACGCACAATCCATAAATTAAATACAAAAATAATTGTAATAGTGGGTGGCGGCGGGCCTCACGGGCGGGAGTGTGGGGGGAAGTCGCCCTTGAAATGTGATCAATATATTCAATAATGATATTAGATACACTGTTGAGGGACATTATGATTGCCTCGATTATTTATAAGTAATATTTCATTACTTTAATCTGGCCTATCTCTACTTGATGGCTAAGTGGGTCTTTATCTGATGAGTTTATCAAGAACTTATCTGCAATATTATCGGTATATAATACGCGGATGTAATGCAATTTTGTAAATTTAGAATTACTGTGAGTTATTTATCTGCAAAATTCAATGCCACTGTTTAATAGTATTATCTGTTAAAAGGTAATATAAATAATTATTGCGAATTGCGATATAATTGCTTCTTGGTTAATATTCGGATAGTGGGCACTCGTCATTGGTACATTTACCAAGCGATGAATAATTTAGTGAAAGGCTGAATGTGATATACATAGGTCAGGTGTGGCGAACCTTTTTGGGTCAGCGTGCCAAAAATCCTCAAATATTATTTTTCGATTGTGTGGCGTGCCCAAACAGTAAAAAATTTAACAAAATAGAAAAAATGTTTTTTTTTCTGAATTTTATTTACTGTTTGAAAATTAGAATGTAGTTTGTTAAAAATAAAGAAATCAATAAAAATACACATAAGTTATTTATCAATGAGTTTTTTGCTATTGTACATCCGATGACAAATTCATATTTCGTCACTTTTAGTAATACACAAGACCAACTGGATTCATCAGTCATTCTCTTTCTTGAATTACATTTTATGAAATTCATTTCTGAAAATAATGACTCCCAAGCAACGTAGAAGAGAAAATTGATAATATTGCTCTCGCTAGTTTCTTTAAAAATTCTAAAGATTCTGGAATGGCGTTCCAATGTATCATTTTTTCTTCTTCTGCATATTTATTAATTATGTTCGTTCGTCGATCGCTTTCAATTATTTCCAAATTATTTCTCAAAACAACAAATTTTTGTTTCCTGAATACGATAAATTGCATTTCAATGTCTTTCAGATTTAGCCACTCAAAAATCATCTACTGATAGTGTGTCTAGATATAAAATAAATATTGATATCTTTTTAAATCTCCTGAATTATTTGAATTTTGAAGAAAACTCCTTGATTATCGATTGCATAACTAGAGACAATTTTTGTGTTAATTTGATTTAATCTGGTTTGTCTTCTGCAAACTTTCTTTTGGATTTAGGAAATATTTGAAGGTGTTAGATACAAGACCTACAAAGTCTAGTTAGCAGGATGTATGATGCATGCAAGGAAAGTGACCTTATTATGAATGTAAAGAAGTCAAAAGTAATGGTATTCGAGAAGGAGGAAAGTAAGACAACGTGTGAAATAGTAGTAGGCAATGAATGGTTGGAACAAGTAGATGAGTTTGTGTACTTGGGAAGTATGTTAGAAGAGGGAATGTTGAGAAAGATATGGAGAGGAGAGTGACTGCCGGGAATAGGGTGAACGGTGCTTTGAATGCAATAATCTCTAATAGAAATATGTCTACCGAGGCAAAACTAGCGGTAAATAATGGAGTTCTGGTACCGACAATAATGTATGGAAGTGAAGCCTGGAGCTGGCAGAAGAGGAACGAAAGTAGATTGAATGCAGTGGAGATGAGGTCCCTTAGACGTATGTGTGGCAAATCCACGTATGATAGAGTAAAGAATGAAGATATTAGGAATGAAAGTAAAGCTGGTCGTAGCATAATACATAGAATAAAAATAGGGTCGCTCAGGTGGTTTGAGCATGTTGAGCGAATGAATGAGGAAAGAATGGTAAGAAAGATATATGATGCAAGTGTTGACGGCGCCAGAAAGAGGGGGCGACCACGGAAGACGTGGCATGACCAGATTAACCAGATACTGGAAGATGGTCATGTTAGAAGCCTGAACAACCGTCGAGTTTGCATGCGAAGATGTATGAATGTAGACGAAGCGAAAGTTATATGTCAGGACAGAAGAGTATGGAGCTCTATCCTCTCTGCCTACCCCCACGGGGAAACGACGTGATGGTAAGTTAGTTAGTTAGTTAGTTAGTTAGATACAACGTCACAATCGAAAATTTGTAATTTAGCTCGAAAAGCTTTGATTAAATCAAAAATAACAATAAATTGTTTTGTTGCAACACAATTGATGCTGTTCTTTTCCACTTGTGTCAGAAGCGGGGTGTTATTGTACATATTGAATATATTATATGAACATGGTCAATGTTAACCACTCCACTATCAGCGAGATGAGATCGACGAACTTATCTTCACTGACAGTGACACCTGCGACGGCCATAAACAACAAATTACAACGTACATAACCTCAAACGAAAACAAACGTCAAAGGCAGTGTTGCCAACATAAAAATCAAAATGTATTATTTACTCAAAATTTTAATTCTTAAACTTAAAAATTTTAAAAAATAATTTTGTACTTGATATCATTCGCGTGCCATCCGAATTCTCAAACGTGCCACCTCGGGCACGCGTGCCCTAGATTCGCCACCCCTGACATAGGTTATGGATTCACTCATATTTAATTTATCGAACAATTAGTGTGCGTCCGTCTCGACGAAGATACAGTGGGATCAAATGTAGCAAATAATTTTCCACCATCGCATCGCACCGAATCGGACGAGTTTTGATTCACGCGAGAGTCAAAAATTTTACACCGACATATTTTGTGCATTCTGGTTGAAGAGTTCCCAGCCGACCGGCAGCACAACAGGAGCAGACTAATCGGAAGACCGGCAGCGGCGGACCACTAAACGCGGACTTCCCAGGAGAGAGCCCAGAATCGGGAGCACTTTCGGGAGATATTCCCCGGCAATGGCCATGTGAGCGACATATTTCTACTTCTATTCATTCCGCTATTCTATTCACTTTAATGGTTCTTCACTCTATCGTAAATAGACTTGCCACACAAACTCCCAAGTGAGCTGATTGCGCTGCGTTCAGTCTACTTTCCTTTCTCTTCTGCCAGTTCAAGCTTCACCTCAGTATATACAAGTGTCGGTACTAAAAGTCCATTACGTCTTCCCTCAGTTGACATGTTTCCAAAATAAAATATTGGATTCAAAGCATCGATCATCTTGTTTCCTGCACACTACCTCCTCTTGAAATCTTTTTAGCCTTCCCTCCACTATCAAATATATTTCACAAACATAAACTCATCTTCTTGTTCCGAACATTAATTACTAAATGGCAGCGTTTTACTTTTATTGACATATTTTTAATTATAAAAGTTAAAACAGTCGATTTTTTTATAATACTCTTTAGTTCATTTTCTGCATTAGGCACAGGTTCCAAAATAAAAATAAATATCGAGGATCGAGAAATAAAAAACAATATATCACATATCAAGTAAAATCCATTTTGTCCATATTATGTAGTATGGGTTAAACGACATACGAATTACGGACATAATGACACACAACACAGGAACTACATAATAATTAGATAGAGTTCTATGTTTTTTATTTTTGTTATGTATATTAACGCTTTTATTACTTCCTTTCTTTTAACTCGTGGCGTCTGCTTGCTTGTTTGCTTGACGAAAAAACTTTCGATCGATTTTTAACACTTTTCCCGTGATCCAATCGAGCTGAAATAATAGGTAATAATAGGTACTATAATTGGTACTTCACTACGAATTTCGAAAATTAATGATAATTGGTTCACAGATGAGCGCACACTTCGGTTTTTTTGGGAAGAAATCAAATAATAAAAATATATTTTTAGAGATTTTTGACAGATAGTTTTGTCTAGATATGTTTCATTTTCAGTCAATCAATTATTTAGTTACATGATGGTAAATTTAATTTACAAAGAAAGGGAGTAAAATAAAAACTTGGTTTTTATGGGTTAGTTTTTTACTCCCTTTATATTAACGCGTGTCGTCTGCTTTCTTGACGAAAAAATTTTAGATCGATTTCTAACCCTTTTCCCGTGATCCAATCGAGCTGAAACTTTGTAAGTAGACTCGTGGCGACGAACGAGAAGATCTGTCAAATTTTCGTAAAAATAATATATAATTAATGTATAATTTTGAATTTTTCAAATTTCGAATGGTTTTTTCATACTACTCAGTAAGTTGTATGGAGATTCCGACGCATCTGGTAGACACGTAGCCTGATAATAGTATAATTTTGGATTTTTGGAATTTTTTTATACTCCCTATCTTAGCGTCGCCTGACCGAAGCCCAACGCGTAGATTAAGCGTCAAACCAGTTTCCACTAGTAAATAAGAAAGGGAGTATAATAAAAACTTGGTTTTTATGGGTTAGTTTTTATTTATCGTTTTATACCTTTTCGTAATTGAGTAGCTTGTTGGTCTTATGGTTAGGACTCTCGCCTCGTTATCCAAAGGTCGTGATTTCGGAACTCACTCCAGACCAGCAAGTAAGTCCTATTTTCATAGCGCAAGCATTTAGCTTAGTTTGAAAATAGTAAGAATATTGATGTGACACGTATTCCGTGTTCGCATCTCAATTTAAAAAATAATAATTTGTTCTCAATATGTATGTTATTGCTTTTTACTGCGTCCAACGGGAACACGTGACGCAGCGCAACCAGCCCCCAGCAGGCTCGGAGCGCGAAGACAGTTTGTTGCAATATGAAGCATGTGCACCAGAATTACTTAGCGGGTCTTCATGCGATGAGCTTATTCACAGCTGCCAGTCCGTACCCGGCGTTGCCTAGGTTACAGATTTGACAAAAAATGTCTGTCCACATTTTAAACATTAATATATAACCTTTGTGAACTCAACTGGCAAGGCAAATAAAGTGTTTAACCCATTTTTCGCTGACGTTGCGGCAGCGCAACGGTTATTTGAACAGGTCATATTCTGAGAATTCTGTAAGGAATTTCCGTAATTAGCTTAGGTGTGTATTGTCAAGGTCTTATTATACCCTTAAATAGGTTCAGGTATAAATATACTATATTTCGTTACAATTCAGAGGTCTTCAAAAAAGTACACGACGCAACACTCAGGTAAGCTGTTTTTGAATACATTATATTTTTAAGATATTGCAAAATATTTAAATATTTTTTTATCATTTCTTAAAACAAAATATATGAAATTTAATAATGAATAGTTTTTGTAATAATAAAAAACTTATAAAGTGCAAATATAATACGAATTATTTGGCCGTTGCGTCAGTGCAACGTCAGCGAAATGTGGGGGTAAAATCCATTCCAATATTTTACGCACGAATGCCATTAACGAATTTTAATATCGTGATTTTTTGCTTTTTTTTGATAGGATGAATAAAAAATATTTTTTTTACTACACAAGAGGCTGCTAGTTTTGTTTTTTATTTTTGCATAGAACTGGAATGTTGATAGTAATGAAGAAGAAGACATTCCAGATGTAGTTATTTTACCTCCTGAAATTTCCGAACTTACCGACGAATAGGACTTTGATGATAATGATTTACACGAAGACGATATATATAACCATATACTCAAGGATAAAGCAGGAACCTTGGAAGTAAATTCAAAAAGGTTGGTGAGTGAACCTTCAACATCTCAGTGTTCAACTTCTGTGCCAAGGAAAATGCAATGGTCCAAATCACAGCCAAGTCTTGGACATTAGCTTCATCCGATGGATACATTTATGCTTTTGATCTATATACGGGGAAAACTGTAGAGCCTTCAAACATTTATAATTTGTGTATTGGAGGAAATGTGACGGGTCTTCTGAAAAATTTAGAAAATGCAGCTCACCACATTGTTTATTTTATAATTTATTTACGTCTATCCCCCTTATGATATATTTGAGGAATAATTTGTTTTTCGCCACTGGCACAATAAGAGAAAATCGTCTAAGAATATTGGATCATTAAAATCCTCCAAAGAAATTTAAAAAATGGAAAGGGGTGAATTTGATTATAGATTTGAAAAGAAAACTGTGATTGTAGTTGTTCGATGAAAGGAAAGTGCTGTAGTTACAGTGGCTTCAAATTGTAGGGGATTGAACCAATTAAAAATATATCAAGGTACCTACTCAAATATTAAAAAAAACTATGTAACTATCACTCAACCTAAAGCTATTACACAATATAATCGTTTAATGGGTGGAGTTGATTTAACGGATTACTTTGTTTCCAACTACAGAATAAGAGTTCGCGGTTAAAATTGGTGATGGGCCATATTTTCAAACTTCTGTGATGTGGCAGTATGTAATTCATGGAAACTATCAAATGGTTAATTCTGAAGAAAATATGTGCCTTTTAAATTTTAAAAGACAAATAGCACCCACTTTTATTAAATCATCAAAAGCAAAATTATTGTGCATAGGAAAACCATTTAGATTTTCAACATTATCAGGTCCAAATCCAGGAATTCAACATTTTTTGAAAAGAAATCGAAACAGAAAAAGATGCAGGGTGTTATTCCCAAACATATTTTATATGTGAACTGTGCAATGTCGCGTTACATCATAAATGTCATGAAACGTACCACAAAGGAAAATAGAATCATTAAAATCACGTAAATACCTTTATATGTTTTTATTGTTAAGTCATAATTTTTATATATCCAGTTTACGTTTATCTCCATAAGTTAGTAATATGTTTAGTTACTAAGCAAATATATTTTTTTCTTAATAGTGTATAAAAATCTTGAGAAATAAATGTCCTAAAAACTGTACATGTTTTGTTTCATACCTTTATCGTTTACCCCCCTATTTCGCTGACGTTGCGAAAATGCAACACCTCAAATTTTCCAAATTAAAAGATTTTTCCATATTTTTTTGACGAAATTTTCTTAAAGGTATATGTTTAGAACATATTCTCAAATTTCATGAAAATCGAACAACGAGAACTGATAGCGGCGTTTAATGGGTTAAGGGGGTATTCTAGTCTAGAAACTTTAAAAAATCAAAAAAATTTTTTTTTCTAAATTTCGTAAGTTTAGTCATTCAGAATTATGTCTTCAAAGGAATTTTTCAAAATTCCAATTGTTTACCGAGATACAGCGATTTCGATGGTGAGGCAAGTAACCGGAACAAATCGAACAAGACGTTGCCGACTACTGCGGATGGATTACCACATAATACCTTTCTTATATACTGTACCTAAATAATGTATATTTAACGGAAGGTCATTTAACGTATTTTTTTTTTTAAATCTTTTCGTTCTTCTATTTATTTCAGGTTAGTATCGAGTCAATCTTTAAACATCGTTGACGTGCGTTCTCTGCGAATATTTTACAAATATTTTGAGAGAATATTGTAGTTTTTGTGTAAAATGGATCAAAAGTTCAAAATACATATGGTGCAAAGCGTGCATATAGAAAGACGAAAAGACAATTTTAAGATAATCAACATACTGCAGAAGAAGAAATAAGTTTCACTAGTGCATCCGCAGCAAAATTGAAAAGATCGGGTAACGAAGAAGTTATAATAGAAAAAAATTACGGTTATTGCATTTTACAATTTTTATCTATTTTTACATCTCTTTCATTATTAATTCTGTGTTCTACATGTAAGCAAAATATAACATTTTCGTTATACGTCAAAATATAAAAATCGTTGAATTCTTTAATATGGACTTTTGCTCTGAAACGCGTAATGCAGGAACGCGGACCATTGAAATTGCTATTTTTCTCGCTGTTAATATTTTCAATGAAGGTTTCATACCCATTCTAAAAATACTAAACGTTATGGGAATCACGATTAGTCCAGATGCCCATGCGTTCGCTGGGAAACGGGACGAAGTTCAGATCGAACGCTCTGAAATCCGAGCTTCGGATGCTTCAAGTGCTGCTCTTCTACAAGAGAGAACTTCATAAAATGAACATTTTGAAGTGGAGAAAGGTCCATTGTATGAAACAGGAATCGCCGATTAAAAATATGCAAGTATACTGTACTGAAACATTACTCAAAACTTTAAATGCGTTTTTCTAGAAATTACATTTTTTAGCTGGCGGACTTGATATCTCAAGTTCTACTTAACCGATTTATTTAAATTTTTGTGTGAACATTCTATATACATCCCTCTATAGCCTCTACTAGATTAAAGTCGAAAATTCTATTTTTACTATTAAAAAAAAAAATTAACTGTTAAAAAAAAATGCGAATGAAATGGGTTTTTTTTTTCAAACGGCCGCCATTTTTATTTCTCCGAGGTAGGGGCGATAGCGACATCTTTACTAATTAAGAATCCCTTAGAATTTTTTGGAAGGGTTGGGAAGGGAATGTCCGCCAGGATATCCCTTTTTTTGGACGCCCCAATTTACCAGCCGATAACTTTTCGAGTTTTGAATTTTTTATTATTTATGTATTTTTAAAATATAAATAAACGAATCATAAAAAAATGCAAACCAAAAATATTACTTGTTTCTTTTTTACAAAGCTCTAAAAAACGCACGAAATTTGTGCCCCTACACTATAATAGCCCCTTAACTAAACTAAACGTATTTTTCTATGTCGTACGAGACAAGAGTGGAGACCGTGACAGAACTCTGCAATATCTGCATAACAAATCAAATCAATTTTTGCAGCTCTATAAAGGCCCGCTTAACCAAGTTTAAAGTTAATTTAGATACCCGTTGGAAAAAGAGTTCAATGTGCTTCAGGAAGAGATCGAAGGAAGTACCGAAGACGAAAATTTCGACGTAGAAATTGAAAATAAATTTTGTCACTACACTGCGATTACGCAATATGTCACGCAGGGGCGGACTGGCCATGTCGGCGATCGCCGAGGGCCCCAGCCCCTGGGGGGTCTCCTGTGCCTTTCTTATAAGTTACAATTTCATTTTAAGAAAAAACTAACCCATAAAAACCAAGTTTTTATTATACTCCCTCTTTCATTTACTAGTGGAAACTGGTTTGGCGCTTAACCTACGCGTTGGGCTTCGGTCGGGCGACGCTACGAAAGGGAGTAATAAAAAAATTCAAAAAATCCAAAATTATACTATATTCAGGTTCCGTGTCTACCATTCGCGTTGAAATATTTTAATACAGTAGTAAGTAGTGAGTAATATAGTAGTAAGTTGTGTGAAAAAAACATGAAAAATTTGAAAAATCCGAAATTTTAATTATTAATTAATTTTAAATTTTTTTAACGAAAATTTGATAGATCTTCTTGATCGTCGCCACGAGTCTGCTTGCAGAGTTTTAGCTCGATTGAATTACGGGAAAAGGGTTTAAAATCGATCCAAAGTTTTTTCGTCAGACAAGAAGACAAGCAGACGCCATGAATTAAAAGTAATGTAGTAAAAAACAAATAAATGCGTTCCTTATTTGTACTGTATTATAACATTTTCTACTTGTAAATAATGTGTCTTGGTTTATTTATTTTCTTGTTGTAAAAGTGATGCTCAGAAACGAAAGAAAAAGAAGATGAATCCTATGTAAACATTAGTAATATATTCAAATCGTCTCTGTAGAGAAAAAAATATTACCATTCAATAAACGATATTACGACATACTACTTGAACTGATTTTACAAACTGTTAAATGCCTTTTATATTTAAAAAAAAACACTTTTTTATATTTCACCAACGTACAGCCTTATATTGATGATATTAACCGCTGAGAGGTTTCTAATGATTCAATTTTTTTTTAAATGAATATACATTTCCCTCTCATTTTCTAAACCAGTGGTTCCATGTAAAAGAAGAATATAATATAACTAATGATAAACTTTTGAATATTTTAGAGATGATCAAATTCTGATTATACTACAGTCTCATCATCCGTTATAGTTTCTGGCCAATGAAAAACAAATATTTCAAAGCGGAAAGGTTACTTGATCTTAATTCTTGCTTTGATTAGTTGCCTCTCTATGATACGAAATCATAGGTCTGTGAATATTATTTGACGATAAGACAAGTAGGAACCCAAATTGAATGTTACGATAAGATAGAACTGACATTTTTTGTAATTTTAGTATGAGAAGATAAGGTTAATTACGCCATCACCATAAGTCAATAATGACGATTGTAACCTTACGATAAGATAAAACTGAGATGACGAATTCCTTATATTTCTTATTGTTTCAAATACATATAAGTTATATCCACACAAATACTGCTTCTGAAATACAAGTAAATGTCGACTAATGCTCATTTTATAAGCTTTTCGAAAACGGAATCGGTAACGACCTAGGTTAAAATTCTCCGATTCCGATACCCAAAAAAAGTTTTGATATTTCAGATTTCCGATTATACAAGACACTTTAAGGTGGAGCAGGCAGAGAAGGCGTTTCTGGAGGGACCATGTCGAGAGAATGGAGCAGACGAGACTTCCCAGAGCCTTTATGCGTGGGATTCCAGAAGGGCGCCGACCACCAGGGAGACCACCAAAGAGATGGAGAGAGAGCTGCACGTCCTCGTCCGTCGCAGGACCATGACTGATCTGTCATCACAGATCAAGGATGTAAAAAGAAGAAGAAGAAGAAGATTCCCGATTTCGATAGATCCCGAAACCTAAAATAACCTGAAAACCTGAAGTGGTGGAGTAAACACAAGGCTGTTTCATCGATTGAAGATAAAGGGTTTTTAAGAAGTGATGATCAATCTCATGCAGGAAAGTTCATCCATTTTCTAAATGTTTTGTGGGAAATATCCAGTGGAAGTTTTGATTGTTAATTTAAATTCATGTGGAGGAACTTGATTAGTCAGTGGACTTAATTTGAAAACATGTTTTTGTTTTGCTGGATATTTTACTTGATACATCTCCTGTTTCTATATATTCACAAAGTAAGATCATAGACTACAGTACAGCTTGGAATTTGGAGAAGATTCCATCCCCTTGAGATGATTTTCCATAATTAACAGCTTCGACCTCCCCCCCTCCCCTCACCATTCCTTCACCGTAACACACTCGTATTGTTTATCTTTTTCAATTTTAGTCACAGACGATCCTGAAGGAGAGAACATTGTTCTCGAAACATGTAGATCGTATAATCTAATAAAGTTGTGAACACAAAGTGATTTGATTTGAATTAAAATGATAGACAACGTGTTAATGGAAGGGCGATGGTACATAAGTTTTTTGAATAGTACTAAATAATAAGTGTGCAAAATTTGGGTCAGATCTAACAAACAGTGTGGATTTGCAAAGAAAATAAACAGACAAGCAGTCAGAGTGACTACTACTGAGATTTCTAACATTATTTCCTCAGTAACTACTAAATCTGTTGACTCTTATGGCTTTAAAATTGATATGACCCGACTACATCATCCAATAATTTTACCAATCATCACTCACATCATCAGCCACTTATTGAGGGAAGGTCACTTTCTCTCATCGTGGGAAACTGCACACGTCATACTTTACCAACAATTTTACTACCAGCCCGTCTCATTTCTAGCGATTATTTCTAAAGTTACTGAAGGTGCAGTACAAAACCTACTCACTACCTGGCTCTATAACAATCCCCGCCGTGATCCTTTTCAGTTAGATTTCAAAACTTACTTAAACGTACTTCTACAGTCTTAGTCAAAGTCAAAAAGAGTAGAATAAGTCGTGCTATAAATAATAAAAACTCACATTACTTCACTTTAGCTGCTCGTTTACCTCTGTTGACTTGTTTGCGCTTACTTTTTATATCTTGATGGCCAAACTCTTTTCACTCAATTTAAAGTATTCATCAGTGTAAATATTGATTAATGTTTATTTAAACAGTGCATCAAAATTGCTGGAATCAATTCGGATATCTTTTGTAATCTGGAGTAACACAAGGAGGCGTCTTAAATCCTCTCTAATTAACTAATTTTTTTATCGATAACAAGCAACCTAAAATGTCATTGCCATCTCTTAGCAGGTGACCTTCAGCCTTATGTTCACTTCACATTAAAAGTCAGCGCTGTTAAACCAACGATCGATGATCTCAGTTTGTATCACAATGCGGCCCACGGAACATAGTCTTCTTGTAAAACCGTTTCAGGCAATTATCGCGAATCCTATCTACAGTACATTAAGGAATTGAACGCTCTCCTCAATTTACATCAACGGTCAATGCGTACCCAAGTTGTAAAAAACCTAGCAATCTAGATCGATGAAGACCTTTTATGGCGTGAATATATTTCACATGCCAACGAATATTTTACAATATTCAATCCCTAAGCTGATTCAAGAATTTTCTCCCAATTTGCTGTAAAATAACAATTATTAATTCCTACCTCTCTTCTGCTTGATTATGATGTGTGTTATATGGATGTCAGTCTACAGCATCTCAATAAACTGGAACGCTTTCAAATCTTATCTATCCATTTCATCTTCAAACTCAGTTAATTCCATCTAAGCGAGAGTCATAACCACTATACCGACAAGCTACTCAAATAATTTATCATGTATTTTCAATCTCTCCAGTACCGGAAATCTTAATTCAACTTTCTATCTAATCATGCACGGTCTTATTATCTTCAGCTGATAGTACTTCACTACCCATCCCCTTTCATAATACTGAATTTTTCAGCTCCAACAGTACACAGAAATTACATCATCATAGACCACAACTATCTTCAAAAGTAGACTAAAGCTATTAAAGAGTTAAGGTTGTTATTACGGTCGTTAGACATATTTAACTGTAACTGGTTGCGGATATTTTATACGAACTGTATATTTTTCCGAGAAACGATTCTCGACGTTTCGTTGAATGCTTATTCAACGTCATCAGGAGGATGACCTTTACCCGCGGAGGTAGAGGGCGGACTAATTACTTCAGTGTATTGAGAAGACGTTCTAAATTAAAATCAATATAGATTTATAAATTTCAAAACCGACCTCGCCCAAATAACTGAACATTTTTCAAATATTATGAATGTGGAATTACCCAACACCAATTTTTTAATACACCTACACTAAATACTCAATAGTTGTATATTGACCAGCAGATAACGGGGAAAATACTATTGATAGTATTATAATTCTATCGGCATTGTTTTTGTATCGCACAAAATCATAAATGAGTCACGGAGCCATTGATTTACCATCTGCAAGGGAGTAAAATAATTGTGTTATTTGGAAAATATGCTATTAACGGTCGATCTTTCTTTATAAAACTTACAATAACTATCAAAAAACAAATATAAATTATATATCACGAAACCTTCGTGTAAGATTTGAGTCAAATACCGGCGTTTCATAACGTTTAAGAGGTACTTACGTTGATATATTTATGTGTAATTAATATCTACATAAGAACTAGTCAACATAAGCGTATCAGCATTTCGGCAAGGCAATGTTAACACCATGACGGCGACATTATTTATTCGTATGCCCCGGATTTGTGTGGTTCGCAATTGATTTGTCACCACTCCTCATAATCTCATAATCACCGCGCACATCGTATAAAATAAGGGTCATAACAAAAATAAATGCCTATATTTCTTCATCATAAAATTGCAGTAATCCTTTTGTTGAAATTATTTTTAATCGGCATTTTATTTCATACTCGCGCATAAACGAACAATGAGCTGGAGACCGAAATAAGTCGTAGATAAAAGTGAACTATACCGTTCGAACAAACGGATCTTTAAGACCTGTTATTTTTATTGATCAGATCCTCTGATACATAATTTCTGACGGAATCGATCTAAACCACATCTAGTATTCTGATATAATCGATCACCTAATTTGAGAGCAAACCTTGCATAAACCACACTGATTGATTATAAACGTTTACCGGTTTCGGTTTCATCAGGACGGACGCGCAATAACTTCCATAAATAAAAATTTTAAGAATCAAGTATTAGGCAGGGATTTTGCCATAATTGTGGTAGAAGGACAGGGGTGAAGTTTGACAGTGAGACATTGAAATAGGAAATATGCACTCCGCCTCAAATGACACCGTAATCCCACCTTGATTCACACAAATTTAATTTATGGAAATAACTCGCGTCCGCCTGATGAAAAAACGTGTACGGTATCGAAACCAGTAGATGCTTAAAATTACAATGTGCTTTATACAAAGTTTGTAAGTTTACACAAAATAAAAATTATGTCCAACCACTTTGATGTTGGACATAATTTTTGATGACGCTGAATATCAAAAAAGTATTACTTATTGGCTCTTCAGAAGACCCTAATTCATAATGCGTATTAATGCAGAAATGTATAGTATTATAGATATTCTTATATTTCATAGATTACTCAAAAGCTTCCAAGATAATATCAAATAGAGCATAACATCAATCTGGACACCAAACATATCCCTACATCTCTAAAGTCTTGTGGAATAATCAAATTTAATGGCTTCGGTAAAAGTGAAGCGTGAACAGGCCCAGGATCTGGAGATGGCGAGGGCATCTCATCACCTGGGCTG
Source organism: Agrypnia vestita (assembly GCA_016648135.1). NCBI lineage: Eukaryota > Metazoa > Arthropoda > Insecta > Trichoptera > Phryganeidae > Agrypnia > Agrypnia vestita. The sequence goes on along the minus strand of JADDOH010008002.1, from coordinate 1,844 downwards.
TTTCACGTGTATTCTGGAAGTGTCGGTTAGCTGCCCTTTTGTAAGAGTACGGAATATGCACAAAAAATCTTGACTTTACATTAAAAACGTAACTATTGAATCCACTAAGCAAGTAATTTATTTTAAAAATAATAAAGAAATCAACTTACATCTCAGGGCGAGCCTGGGTGCTGCGAACAGGGACTTGTGAAGCACTTATCACTTGACTTTTATCACTAATACACTTAACACTATCTGAAAAGAACAAAAAAGTGATTAAAACAACAATATAAATAAATAAAATGAAAAGTGTTGCCTCATTGGAACGACCGAAGGGGCTACAAGCTTGTAATATGTTCTGCTTGCTGTATTTAGAAATGGACCAAAAAGTTCATTTGTGTTATATAACGTCACTGGATTGGCAACGATTCTCCTCCTGGCTCTCCCTAAGATGTATATATATATAATTATATAGTATAGTATAGTATATATATATATATATATATTTTAGTAATAGACCGAGATCAGCTGGAAATATTTTGATACCTAAATGTAATACTTGCACAGCCCAACACCATTTCTCTTATCAAGGAATATCATTCTTTAATGCTCTTCCCAATGAAATGAAGACGGATATAGAAAATTCAAGACTAAATTGAAAAATCTTCTACAAAAAACCATCACAATAACGCAATGAAAAAATCTTATCAAAAACAATCTAGGCTTTTAACTGTTATTACAATACCTTCTTAATTATTAATTTTTATAACTTAATTTATTGTATCCTTTTGTATACCTTATCTACTTATTCTAATGTCTCACATTTTTGTATTTTGTATTCTTGTATTGTTTATATCTTACTTACTTAATTTAATGTCTTAATTTTTATAACTTAATCTAATGTTTCTTTTTCTATATCTTACTTATTTAATCTAATGTCTTACACTCACGATCATTTAAAAGTGGGTAAGCGTGTAATATAATAGGGTATTAATTAAATTATATTGAATACTCTTAAGTTTGTTCATTTTACCAAATAAATTTATTAAAAAATATATACATATATATATATATATATATATACTATACTATACTAAATAATTATATATATATACATCTTAGGGAGAGCCAGGAGGAGAATCGTTGCCAATCCAGTGACGTTATATATACTAAGTGATTTAGTCACAATATGTTACTTCTAATGAGTACTCATTAATTTGCTGTCGACAGACTTAATTATCAATATACCCCACTTATTTTGGCACATAACATTATGTGTTAACTATCTGATTATTAAAATAATCATCATGCCGTTCTCCAGAGGATAGAATGGCAGATTTTTTTCCTGGCATATAACATTTTTGGATGGGGGAGTAATATTGACGCATATTTGAGCTTGAATGTGATTAAATAATGTAATATTCTCTAAACAATCACAAATTCCGGAAAAGGACAGTTTTATGCTGATTTTCGTAAAAAACAAATTCACGTTTCAATATTTACAGAAAGTACGCCATTGCAGTTTTTCGCTTTTTAATATCCCACATTTATCATAAACCTCTGACTTTAAACGAAAAATAGTGTAATAAAAGCAGGAACACATCGAGATATAGATATTTTATCCATCATGACATGATGACAGATGGTCTCAAATTTGGAAACCATCATCAACAAATCAGCCATGATGATGGACCCTGCAATGAGTTCAAAAAGTCGGCCAGAAAGGTCGTAGAAACACGGGAGAATAGCCCAGAAAACCTTTACCGCTCCCAAAGTAATTTTTATATACATTCCCATTACTTTCATACATTCCCTCGACTTTCATTCTTGGATGTTCTGTCGTGTCGTAGAAACACGGTAGAGAC